>CALSBV010010214.1:4145240-4164693 GCA_943590825.1 Bovichtus diacanthus
ACTTGATTTGTATGTTTTAACAACAATGAAAGCATTTGTAGGTGACAGTTGTTGTTTACCTCTTATCTTCACAGCCAATATAGAGGCCAGCCTTAAAAAGACCACTTGGAGAAGAGGCCTGCTGCAGGTGTGTGTGTGTGTGTGTGTGTGTGTGTGTGTGTGTGTGTGTGTGTGTGTGTGTGTGTGTGTGTGTGTGTGTGTGTGTGTGTGTGTGTGTGTGTGTGTGTGTGTGTGTGTGTGTGTGTGTGTGTGTGTGTGTGTGTGTGTGTGTGTGTGTGTGTGTGTGTGTGTGTGTGTGTGTGTGTGTGTGTGTGTTTCTGTCCACGTTTCTTTGTGTTCAAATCTTTATGCACAGACATCAGGAATAAATATTTGTCTGCATGTAACTGTATGTGTGTATTTTTGTTAAATGTCTCAGTTTGTTACCTGTGTAAGAATTTCAAAATACCTCAATCTACTCATCATGCTGCTAAAGTGAAAAGTAATTTCATGGCACAACAATAAAACATTCTTGAATCCTTAATAGCCCTGTATCTTCTGTTATCTTACTGTGGTTCTGCATTAAAGATTGTAAAATTGCAAATTGGTGAGTTTTGGTTTACTCCTCATAACTCATTTACTCAAATTATGAAAAGAATTGTCCAGATTGCTGCTTTTGATTTTTTTTTTTTTCTAATTCCAGTTGGTGCTATCTGGTATTTTAAAAAAATCAGTCGAGTACTTTTACAATTTTATCCCTATTCAACCAAGTAGGCACTATTAAACATTTTGATTCTTATTAAATTAAATTACCTCTTTATTTACGTTTAACGAAAATAAAGAAGTGCATAGGCAAGCATTACAGTTGTGCATGTGCATGGGAAGTTATTCAATCAGGAGACCACAGAAATGAGGTGAATTAGTTTTTTTTAACAATATAAACAGTATATATACTGTATATATGAACTGCTGAAATGCTTGTCCATATTCCTGATGTACGTCTTGAAGACTGAAACATGTTCTTTTTTTATTTTATACAAGTTGTGATGCACCCGTCGTACATACAGGTTATTAATATATATACTTTTCATAAATATGTATTATGCTCATGTTTCTAGTTTAGATTCCTACATAAAGAATAGTCTCATAAGCATTAACTGTATTTTCTACTATTCATACAGTTTTATAAAACGGAGGCGAAACAACTTGTTAACGTTTGTCAACTCCTCCCTTGACTATTATTGACTATATTTTGGTGGCCAGTATATGTCAACGTTAACACACAGTAGTGCACTACATGGTTTGAACACTAGATGGTGGTAAACCATCAATGTTGCACCTCAGAAAAAGCAGCATGATGAACCTTTAGCCATGTCCACCAAGTTATATAAGCACACATTGTTTATGAATAGTCTGTTATATTGTGGGCCTGTGGCGGGTCATAAAAATAAGTTAAATCTGTTTATGATAAACGGTTATAACTCGGAGGGAGTTTATACACGCCCCATTCATGTAGGTCAGACCTAATGAAATGTAGCTAAAATTCAGTTACTTAATAATATATCGCCCAGGTTTCCCCATATGGCTTCTCTATATTTAGAGTTAGCAACTCTAAATAAGGCATAGTCATTTTGGCAAAATGTCGCAGCTTCATCCTCAGAATACTTCATGAGATACCACACCACACAGATTTAGAAGCAAATAAAAACAGGAACATTTCTGGAAGTAAAAATGGACTCCGCAAAAAGTGTAGATCTTTTTATTAAGTCAAATGATCAGTATTCTTTATCTGAAATGCCTACTAAGTTGCACCTATCCTGCACTCAGAGAAGCTCTTAAGCGAACCATGCAAAGCCATTCCACTTTAGCTGCGAGACCTTTCAGATTTTATGGCAGTGTCCGACCAGCTCATCTTTGAAGCAGTGGTCAATAAACTCAGTGCTTTTAATGCTGTTAAAAGCTCCTTTTGTGGCCTGTGGAAGCTTGTAGTTGCAAACTGTTAAAGCAGCAAGCTTTTAGCCCCACCACCTCAAGGATGTTTCTATAATTGCTACTACATAGTCAGATTAACAGAGATAGATGTTTGTCGGGCAGAGACCACTCCCTTCCCCGATCTATGATAAATGATCATTAAGGGAAGAGTTACTGCATCATTACTGCACATAGCAAAGGACCCGTGAACTGTACAGATCTCAAACCAAACATATTGTTCTATTGATGCTGAAAATGTGAAAACATTCATGCATCGTATTACATTAGAACTGAAAACTGAAATAGTCCTGAGAAGATTTGTTTACCCTATGTCTTCAAATCCATTCAAAACCCGTTGTGTTTCAGGAATTCATTGGTGTGGGTGAAGAGATCTCTTCATTTTCCTACATTCCTGGCTTTTATAAAAAATATTCTTTGCCTTTTCTTCGAGACAAAAAAGAAAGTCGGGCTTTAATTGTTGTAAAGTATCTATTTGAGAACTCGCCTACAACACCATACCTCACCTGACAGAGCCACCAATCTGAAAAAGCACTCCTTTTTCTCGAATTCCCTATGGCTTTATGATACTGACTGAAAATAACTGGCGGCTACATACTCACTGACCATTAGGATGTATCAACGATTTCTAAACTGGCACTCCTCCTACGCATGTTCAATATGCATTTTCTGTTTAACCATATTGTTTAGCAGAGTCAGGTGTAAAATACATCCTATGTCATTAAAAAACTAACCCCCACCCCGCTTAAAAAATAAACATTTATGATCCAGACTTGAATGTTGAAACAACTAACAGTAGCACAGCGGCAGACGAAATGCAAAATGATCAACAACATCAGAATATACAAGAATACAGTCAGTACATTGGTAGAACATAGCAGTACACAACTAATCAATACTGAACACATAAAAGTGAGTCTTAATACATATATATATACTGTAGATATAGATATATATAGGAAGGCAGGTTTGCTTTGGAGAGAAAGCCACTCTTCTCTTCTTTGTTAGGACCTTCCCAATAGCACTTAGTTTTTCTCTGTACAGAACTGCGACTTGTATTCTGAGTGACATTAGCCACGGCAGACTTAACTCGATTGACACTGGGTTTCTGCAGGGCAAACACACATGCTATTCCTTGACGGTCTGCCAGTTCAATGTGTGCTATTCAGCGACGACCGTAATTCCTGTGCGATTTTAGTTTCTCATTTCAGATTCTGTGATTGACATTTAGTAGCTTCTCATGCTGCCTTGAGTGGCTTGAAATCCAACAGGTTTATTTTGATTCCGTGATGAGAAAGCAGGGAACCACGCATTACGTTTCAATGCTTGAGGGCAACACTTAGGGGTTTGATCCCTAAAAGCCAGATAGATTCTTCGCCAATTGCAGCCAGTCAGCAGTAGTGCTAAATGTGGCTTTATTTTATTGCGTCTTGTGGTATTTTTGATATTTTTCCACCTGGTGTGCGAGAGTGGCATGATTCACACACCACCTCTCTGATAAGTGTGATTTCCTTTTCTCACCCACACACAGAAGAAGCTGCGTTGCACACTGCAACTGTGAATATAACATCAATTTTGCGTAAAAACCTATTGCACTCAGAAATGTGTACATCTTAACATTTGAGAGCTCTTCTGACATTTATTTGCAAGATATATGAGAATTTACATACCCATCTGTTCTTATGTGTGCTGTGGCGTTGAAGTGGAAAAACTGCAAAGCATTGAGCAATTATTTCTAACATTGTTTTTTTCCAAATTCTTATTCTTTCAAATTATATGACTCAGTGGGAGAGAAAATGTTTAATGAAAGCTCCAGGCGTTTCCCTGATAACCAAATTAGAGACTACTTAAAGGGCATCCCATTCATTGCCTGGTTGAATGATTGCTTTTGAACTTCAGTGAGGGCAGCCTCGTAATGACAGAGGTACACAAACAACGCAAACACATTCTGGGCTGAATTGAGGCCGTCAGTGTACAGGGAGCCAGAGAGAATGGCTTTGTGTCGCTGTGACTCATGATAACACACCTTTCCCCTCCTGCTCAGAGAGACAAAGACACGGAAAGCAGAGGATAACTGCAACCCATCAAAAGATGCAATTAGCATTTACGCCGGGCTAGTCTTGTTGTATTATGACACGAACGGCGCACAGTTGAATAACAGCGCTCTTTCTTGTTTATGCCTGTTTTAAACCTTCTTAATGTAATATGCACAGCATACGAGGTGACTCACCTGGGAAATTCACTTCACAATAGATTCAATTATAATTGTAAGTTATTTTCTGAAGGATCTCGTGTCTCCTGTTTTCCTGTCAGTAGCTACAAACTCTGAAATCCGTTGTCTCCTGTTGAAAGATGTACAGCCACATCAGCATTACTCATAATCTTCTGAAGGAGCCTTGTGGGTTTTATTGTGTGGCATCTTTACCTGCTTATACAACGCACAGCTTTCTCTACCTATCACAGGACAAAACAGCGTGACACTTGTAATTGTCCATCTGAGCAAAATGCAAGATCAAAATACTTATTATGTCTACTACATGATTCATGAGAAATTAATACACCAAGCGTGCTTGTTTTTTTGTTTTTTTTTACCAATGTACATTAAAATATTCCAGATTTTGTGTAAGGTGCACATTTTACATACAGGTAAAATCAAATAAATTCAAGCTAGCATCTTTAAGCTTGGTATTTAACTTCCTGACAGTGGTACTGAGAGAAACAAATGCTATAACTTCTAAAGAGTCCAACTCCTAATTCCATGCATCTAATGAGCACCTGCCGGAGGTGTTCCATGGTTTTAATTGTGTAATGTTTCTTTAGGGTTACACTGTAGATGTGCAATAACTAATAGGCAATTATTTTAATATGCAATTCACTTATAAGCAATGATCTGCCTCGAGCATGTTAGCTATCTTATACCATACCTCTATGTAAATTGGTCCCTTAAAATAGCTTTCTCCTATATCGCTACACATATGACTATGAATACGCATAGAGATCAGTCCGATGAACTACATCTGAGTGCAACTAAGTATCAGCTATGAAGTAGAGTGGAAATGACCTGCGATGGCCTCTTAATATAATGTTTGTGCTACTGCTTTCTCAATATAAATGACTAAACGTCCGATGAATGCACATTTTCTTTACCCACTTATACAGATCAGCCTGAGACCTATAATGTGGGTTTATGGCATGCAGTTTCTCTATAGATGACTCAAGGTTAACGACAGATCCTGTCTATCTAAGTCTCTGTCCCTGTTGATAGAGGAGGGGTGACTCTATCTATGCTCTAATGTTTAGGTAGGATGCAATCTATTCTAGTCCTTGTAATAAATATAATTATGAGCCAGCCATGGGTTGAATAAATACTGCGTTTTTTTCCAATCTAATTTCAACCTACGCATTGTATCATATGTATTTCCCACACTTCCTGAGTGCTGATATCGACAATATATCATCTACATTTTACTCTCATAAGACTACAGTAGTTTCCAATGTTCATGTACACTGACATTCCTTCACAGTATGAATATTAGGTGCTACAGATTAAAATGCTGGAAAAGTCCTGTTTATTGTCCTTGTCGACAACAAGACAGTTTTTTTTTTTTTTTTTTTTTTTTACTCCCTTTGAGATCCTTATTTCCACTTGCCAGCATCTACAGATGAACGTGCTTCCTCCATTTCCTCCCACAAGGTCAAAGTCACAGTTTTTATTAACTAAAACACGGCTCATGTTGTGCCATATACGTCCAGTCGTGTGGCATCCATGGCCTCTGCCGGTTTTACCTCAGACCACCATAGGAGTGTCTGAGAACACGGAGCTGATGGACTCTGCTACTGACTTCTTCCTCTTCCCCTTCATAAGAGAACCAGCCTCTGCATCCAGATCATCGTCATCCTCATCCCCATTGGGGTTCAGCTTGCCGTTCTGGCCCTGCAAGTCTTTGGAGTCTATGAACGCCACGTGCCTGTTTAGCTCGCCCTTGAGCGCTGGGTCCTCATGGGTCGGTGTCACGCTGAGCATGGACGAGTGGATGCTGTCCTCACCCCGAGCCTTACCTTTGTTGTGGCAGCAGAAGCAGTGACACGGCGTCAGGTAAAGATACATGAGCACCAGCACCACACTAGCCAGACAGCCCACCAAGGTGGTGTACGCTGTGTTCAGGGTCTCTCCGCCCCCGTGCATGGTGAAGTTGTGAACCTTCAGCACCACGTAGATCGTCTCATTGAAGGCCTCGCTCGTCGCAAAGCAAGTGTACGTCCCAGAGTCCTCAGTCCTCACCGGACTGATCTGCAACTTGCCATCTGGCAAGACTCTGGCTGTCTGGTTGCTTCCAGCCGTCACCACCACATTCCCAGGCATCATCCAGGTCTTTAGCATGTTCCTGTGTTTGGTGTCACAGCCAAGGATCAGCCTCTGCTCCAGAAAAGCCTCTTCATCTGCCTCCTTGAATGTGCTGCAGTTCATGTTGTCACCGCTGAGACCAAAAACACCCACTTGTTTTTTTTGTGGGCTGGGCAGAATACACGTGTAGTCGTCTTTGAAGTCCACCGCGGAGTTGAGCTTTCGAATGTACCAATGGGCGAGAAGTGTGTACAGATCACAGTGACACAGCAGAGGGTTATTGTGGAAGTAAAGGCCATTTTTAATCCAGGCAGGCAGCACCTGCAGCTCATCAATGGGTAATATCTTGATCTTGTTGGAGGACACATCCAGCAGACTAAGTTTCTCCAGGCGGGACTTTTCCTTGACCAGCTCATCGGGGAAGCGGGAGATTTGGTTCTGACTAAGGTACAGCTTCTGAAGGCTGATCATGCCGATAAAGGCTGCGCGGTTAATCTGGGAGATGTGATTATTGTACAGCAAGAGGACCTCCAGGTTGACCAAAGGCTCAAAGATGAACTCGTCAAGCAGTTCCAAGTTATTGGAGGACAGGTCCAAGTAACGCAGGGGCTTCACATATAGGAATGCCTCTGAAGACAGAAAGTTGAGACCGTTATGGCTCAGGAGGAGGTTATGGAGCTTCGGGAGTTTGCCCGGGGTCCAGTCAGATCGCAGCCGCTCTATCTCATTGTAGCTGAGATCCAGCACAGCAGTGTAGAGCGGTAGACCAGTTGGGACAGTGGTGAGATTCATCTTGGAGCAGCTCACTATGTTTGAGGCGCAGATGCATGTCTTATGGCAGTTTAGGGTAGATGCCGCCGCCTCTGGAAGCCAGAGGAGAGCCATGCAGAGGGTGAGGGAGAGGACCCATCTCGGACGCTTACTCCAATGAGGTAAAGTTTCCAACAGGCTGTCACCTGTTCTGGTAAAAGGCTGCAACATGGTAGCAGTTGATCTAAATCCCAGAGAGGTTTACTACGATCCCATTGTCAGAGAATAGCAGGAAAGAGCAGTTGGAGGATTCCCAGGCATTGCTGATTGAAGGCTGAAAAAAAGCAGAAACAAAAGCCATAAACAGATATTATCATTAGACAGATGTACAGATTGTACTTTGTCTAAGACTATGTATATATGTTTATACTATATATTGATAGATAGATAGAAAAAAAGAAAGAAGTGAATATCCTGCTTCGTACAAACACACACTTATGTACATTTATGCCGAGGAGGGAAAGTATTCAAATCCCAACAGCAGCACAATGTAAACCTGTGTCACAAATGTAAACAGTGAACACATGAACTTGCTGTCACTCCCACATTGGGAAAGTCTTTTAATACAGGGACAAACACTAGATAAGTGATGCTGACTGTTTGTTTACATCAGTAACATCTGTTAACGCAGCTATAAAACATGTGCATGTTCCATTATGATCCCTTGAACCAAACATAAATGCTTATTTATCATCTATAGGTAACATCCTTCTAAATATACCTGATGAATATGTATGTATTTGAGTATTATAGGTAATTATATTCATTGAGAAGAATAGTTTTGTGTTGTAGCACTTGGTTTCGCTGCTTTATATAGGTGTGGAGTAGTTAAAACTCTAGAAATGCATCATATTTTATGAGCTTATCTATTGTTTTGCAAGTAAAAGCTTAATATGCAAATAAACAAGTGTGCAGCCACAGACTGGAATGAATGCAAAGCATATAATGCAATATCTCTCTGTCAAATGTCACCCAAAAGTAAAATATTTCAGTAAAGTAGGGCTATCTGTATTGTGCATACTGCACAATAGTTGAGTAAATGTCCTTAGTTACTTCTCACCTCTGCACCCATGCGGACATGCAGTATAACATGTAAAGGTGCAATGTCTCTTTAGCCCCCTCACGCATAAATTGTATATAATGCAAACTTTCCCCTGCTGCTTCCTTTAAAGCAAATACGCACGCACATACCGAATACTCATGCTAACCCATGTGCATTCACAGTCCTGGAAGACATGCATTGATTTTCTTCCTCTTAGTATTTCCATCACTCTCTCTCTCTCTCTCTCTCTCTCTCTCTCTCTCTGACACAGACAAAGACTATTCTACAATAAAACATAAAGAACAAATGATAAAACACATCAAAATGTGAAATCATGCAAATATTAGTCTACGTTATGTCATATTCTGAAACGTCCTCATCCATTTGTGGAAGAGCTGTGCAAACGTTGCATTGCACCATTCTGCTCTCAAACAAACGAGCACAACATGGAAACGTGAGCCGAGAGATGGAGAAGGAAACCGAGAGAGACTCCTACCTTCAACCGGGATGCAGCGATGTGCATTTCGCGTGTTTACAACGTTGCTCCAGACAAATAGTCCCCGTCTGAATGAGTCCGTGTGTCTCCTGTTGAGGACAACAGCGGATGCAGGGAGGAGGGGAGAGCGCTAGAGATATCCTCGCCAAAGTAATCCTGCTACACGCGGCATTAAAATTACGCAAAAAAAGATTACGTAAAGAGCAGACAACGCACGTCCTTTTAACTACCGACAACCCCCGATGAGCAACTCTGTACTAATCAGCTGTTTGAACATATTGCTCTGTACACTCACGAACGCACATCCGTCATTTGCACACAATTGGCGCATATCGAGCAGGTCCGGCTCCTGTCGGCTCTCCTCAGCAGCCATGGAGATAATGAGCTGTCTGCAGCCGACGAGCTTCCCTGTGGCTCCCCGTAGGCCTGCTGCTGCTGCTGCTGATGATGATGCTGCTGCTGCTGCTGCTGATGATGATGCTGATGCTGCTGCTGCTGATGCTGCAGTGGTTGACGTGTTTTCGGCAGAGGTAGTGCGCTCAAACTCAGAAGGCGCTGTTTACCGAAGCTGGCTGCAGCGCAAATTTACTGAAAACCTGAGCGATCTAAAACTGAAAAGGTCATGAAAATGTTATTCATTGTCCATTAAAATGGCTCTGTAGCTGTAGCATTTGTACATCACCATCATTATTAATCTATTGTGAGCATTAAGGAGCAGATTCAATACAACAAGCTGATATATACTCCAAAGAGAAAACATATTTGTGACCCTTTGACCTTTCCCCTCATTGTAATGTCTGTTTTAACCATCCCCTTTTGGTCTGGTATAAAGACATCACATTGTCAACCAAAAGTAATACAGTTAAAAGAATAGCAGTGAATGTACGCTGTGTATTTGTGAGGCTGTTCCTTGTTTGCTTATCTATCTGGTGTAGTGAGACGTCTCCAACATGTGGCTGAATGTGGCCATACTAAGCAGTCAAACGTTTTCCTCTCCTCATCCCCAGTCCGTCTTCACACTTCCATCTGACAGATGAATATGTTAGCGACTGCATGATCACATACGTAGGAACCCGTTCATAAGCTGGACAATCTCTGGTTGATTAATTATCCTGGGGCTTAGAATGAGTAATACGTGTGGTATTTGTTGTCAGTTTATCTGTGATTGATAAATTGGTGATTCAGCTGCAGTGAAGTCATTCTGTATTTAGGTCGTGCAACTGAAACATACACAACAAGCAGCCAACTTGTATCCACTCTTTGAGGGCCTTTAAAACTGAAGAGACACTCCTTAAACTCTACTATTTCTCTCGGTATTTAGTTGTTGTTTAGGTAACGTGCTGGTTTTACTATTTACACAGATCCTTATTTTATGCCTGTCCAGCTTTCCAACGATTTCCTCTCTTTGTCCATTCCATTCTCCCTAAATGTGCATACTCTGTTTACGTGTTTGATTGAGTCTGTTTATGAGCGCCGACTGAGCGGGGAAAACCTTGTCATTTTTTACTCAAGTGAATCCGCCTACATGCTGCCTGTTGAGATTTTTTCGGGTTTTCCTCAATTCACAGATCTGCTGCAGCGAGCCTGTCTTTGGCAAAGCTGTGAGAGCCTGTGAATTGCCAATAAGCTGCTACACCAGTGTAGCCTCCTACTCAAAATGCCACCAGGACTCATTTAATAAATGAATATTAACAGGGGACACAGGATCATTTTAATGCCATATGAATCAGTACCTCATTAAAAGATGATATATGAATAGTGGGACCCTCTTCTGAGAAATGACATAGAGATAGATTATATCAGGATAGCGCACCTGATGATCAGCACTGTAGCGCTCCTGAAATTTGAATTGTTACATTATCGGTCAACCCTAAAATTCGTTCATTCAGTCATTTTTTATTGCGTCTCTGTCATATCACTGATATGAGCCAGAGTTCAACCTCATTTGACCAAGAGCAGTTATCCAGAGGGGAAAATCAGACCACGCAGGACACTGTGACCTTTTGTGCTTTGCTGCGCTTCCAATATCTCTTGGATTTCACTCGTTTTGCAGACATTGCGATCAGGATTTTTTTTCTTGGTGCAAGTCTGGATCCCACCCTTGTGAGACAGACAAGCATGGCAGAGTAGATATGATTTCAGAAACTCTGCTGGAGCTGGAGTTGCATTGAAAAGCTGTGCTTTGGCAGGTGATACAAACAGATTTGAAGCAGACTGAAATGCAGGCAGACGTCCCTCATGCTTTGTTTTCAGGAAATTCAGTGCCAAATAAATTCTCCAAGCACAAGATAAATCATTTGAAACAGATTTAACTTGTTTCCCTCAGAAAACAAATAGTGTTTAGACAGTCATATGCTGGACTGAGACTTGAGTTGAGGAATAAAGTGGGACAAAAATGGACTCATATGATAAATCTTCTCAGAAATGTTTCTCACTAGGCCTCCAGTAAAATGCCAGGAAATACATGTACGAAGCAGTGAGCCTGGACACAGTGAGGAACCTCTGCCTGCACCGTGGCTCTCGTGAGATGGAGCTGAAAGTGATTAATGTTCTGTTCGACTCCACTTCCTGCTGTGATAGGGATAGTGTTGCCTGGCAACTGCCTGCGGCCTTTCGTTGACTGTTTTGGCTCGGTGGCAAATCTGAGGTGGCCTTGCCTTCTCTTGTTTATCTGCGTGTACCTGCTCAGATGGGGTTTCTAGCACAGATCAACAGTTCCTCTCCGTGAACACAGGAGCGAACATCTGCTACTAGATTTACTTTCCTCCTCCAGAATTAATCAGCATATATTGCAATATAGAAAATTGTGACAGCACCTGTATTTCTGTGCAAAGCTGCCAGTCAAGGCAGGCAGAACTCCCTGACTCCACCACTTATTAATCATTAAGCGGCGGCAGCGTTGTTAATTGATTATGGCTCTTGTAACCAGCACTTTAGCGGGCAGATGAGCCGATTATATTTCACATATGATAACGTATGGAGTTACACAAGAGTCTGCATTCTGAAAGCTATTACCCTCGTTCTACGCCTGGGAGGATTATCAGCACGCTCTCTTGATCACGCCGATGTAAATGATGCGTACGTACAGCCGCTCTCTGTGCTCCACCTGGCTTCTCTGCTCTCATGGTAAACACACACTCTTGTCTGCGAGCCGACTGGTTTACACAACACAGCCTACACAACTGGATGCAAATAGACTCCATGCTGGCTGCACGCCTCAGACCTGCAGCTGCGTCCACAACATGACGTAAAATACAAAGGTTTATTTTTGCCCACGGTTATGGTCACTCTTATTGTCTCATTGCATTTTTGAAATCTGCAATAACAACATTTTGCATATCATCACTTTTTAGATAGATTTGGTGAACATGTTAGCAAACAGTTGCATCCAGCAGATACAAAGCAACGTTATCTTTCATTTGGAGTCGCGTTTCTGTAAATCCAATATACAGTCTCTCATAGCTCTGAAATTGGGTGGAAGGGTGTAGCACTAATAGGGAAGAGTCCATTACATTTACACGAACGGATCTGAATCATAGGGCGGATAAACACATTATTTTTCAACGTTGTTAACGTTGTAAGATGCTATCAGTACCTTTCTAGTTTGCAAAAAGTGATATTTCTTCGCTTTATGTAAACCAAGTTTTTCACAGCACCACACATCCAACAATGCCTTGTGGAGCAAATGACTTGCGTCCCATAGCAAATTAATATTACTTAGGTTACTTTTATTGAGAAAATTGTCTTGGAGAAAGGGAAATACCATTAAACTGAGTGATTCGTGTGATGATGATTCTCTATAGGTTCAACCCTTTTCACATTGTCATTTGATACATTTTTATTGTAAAAATATAGATTTCAGATAAATAATTGGGTAGATTAAGTAATTGAAATGTAAAATACCAAATAAGAGATTAAAACACATTAAAAAAAACTGTTTCCAGGTGAATTTATGGTTATTTTTCTCACTGGCTCAGGTGTATTTCTTTAACATCTGATTTGACTATGCAGGTTAACACAACGACAGCCTGCACCCGAGACATTGTAAATAATGTAATATAGTTCTAAATGAACCAGTGGCATTGTAGTGTGTCTGCAGGTAGCTGTAGCTAAGTGAGGAGTTTAGCTCATCAGGGGTCAGTGTCACTTCCCTGTGGCTAGAAAAAAAGATCTGAGACGTGCGGATGCAGGAATGGTCTTGAGAGAAAACAGCAAAAAAAAAAAAAAAAACACACAAATGTAACCAGAATCTTTGTTTGGCCTACGTCTGGACTGCTCTTGGTGTCCATGGCAACGCTTACAGTTTTCCTGTTTGATCAGAAGAGCAGGGATGAAACAAGGTCACTCAACAATCATATCTCAGAGAAAAGCCCACATGGACGGCACATGCTTCAATAAAAGCAGAGCCGTTTGTAATCTTGGTCTTCTCCCATTGCTTAGCAACAGGCCGTACTTTAGCCATGTGCGCTTTAGACGGCGGAGAGCACTACTCTAAATCTGGAGAAAGGGCTGCGGGTGTCAGCCTACACTGTGAGCATTAACAATGGATGTAATCAAGAGGCAGGGCGCACATTGTTTTCACTTGCTAATTAAAGCTGTCACTAATGCAGCCACAAGCTTCGCTGTAATAACTGGGCTATAATTACCTCTGTCAGGTGAATCTGTCGAGCCAAGGACCTGTTACTAATCTATTTAAAGTCGGGGAAATATTATATCTGAAATCAAGTGTACTGTAGAGACACACAAAGCAGAGGATGTAATTTAGTTCTGTTGATATTCTGAGAAGAGAGAGAATAGCAGAGATATTAGAGGACGAGGCATTTCCCAGTCTCTATCTCTAATACCTGTTAATCCCTTCCTCAGGGCAAAGATAAAAGAGTTGATGCATGTTAGCTGTCCCCAAAGGAAACAGATGATTCTCAACTAATTAACTATGTGGGAAAACAATGATCCCCTGTCTTTGCAATGAGAGCTGTGCCCCTGCACTCGACCAATAAGACGAGGCCCCCTGGAGAAGCCAGGGAAAGACTCTAAATAGTCATTGACTCACAAATGTTTGGCTCCCTGTGTCAGAAACAAGAATTAAAACATGGACTGTTGACTATAATAGGGATGTATGTGCTGCTGGTTTTCACCTGCACTACGTCCTTTATTCAGCCCCACGTTTCTCCTCTTATAACTAGACTCGTCTCTTTTTAACTCCCTGCTCTGGAGACATTTTGGGAGCGTGTGAGAGAGATGCAGTAGCAGTAAACACAGAGACCATTACTTGGCAGAGAGGACTTCCCTCGCAAATGACTGATACTGTGCACGACCCGGAGTCCCTCTCGTTGTCTTTCCTAAGAGCCCATCAAGTGAGAGTGGACAGGTTAAAACTCTAACCTGTAGTTCTTGTTTGCTGAGCAGTTGCCCTTCGTTTTTTTCCCCGTTCCTCCTTCTCCCTTTTCACTTCTCAGTGCCTGTGGCCACTAGTGGCACATCAAGCCTGGGCGAGGAGGTCTTCTCTACAGCTCTCCAGTCAAACGGCAATGATTGTGCTCCAGGGGAGGCAGAAAATTGCATTTGCGTTTTGGAGTGGAGTGCTGTAATGAGGCTGAGAGGAAAGCAGGCAAGGAAGTTAAGGCTGCAGACCTGAATATCTTTTTATAACAGGAGATGGTGGTGCCATGTCAAGATACATGTTTTTCTGCATTTTAAAGACAGGAAGCAGAGTGATTATCAATAATAATACAGTTTGAATTGGGACTACACTGCTGCAATGCCCGGAATAAGTGCGTGAATGAAATCGTAGGCCTGCTTAATGGCGGATCATTTTCTCCAAAACATCAGCGAGTTAAATATGAAAACATTTCAATATAATGGGGTGAGTGCTACACGATAAAGGAAGGGAGTGTAATTGAGAGGCTGAGTGGCTCTACCTCTAAATTCATAAGAGATTAAGGAGCCTGAAAACCTAAATCTGCAGCACTTAGCATGAAATGTTGATGAAATGTTCCCCGAACCATAAAGCAAGTGGCAGGGTGGAGGGAGGCGTTGGCCAGGCCTTGATGGAGCACACGAGGAGACACAGGGCTGAGAGGGGAGATTGTTGATGGGAGGAGAAGGCAGGGCGGCGGAGCGAGAAAGAGTTGGACGGAATGTCCTTTGGCTTTTTGAAAAACAAGTGTCCAGTTGCATCATTAGATCAGGCCGAGGTGTTCACTGCGCGCTTTTATTTATTGGGCTGTGAATAATGGAGCGCACACTGAGGAGGTTCCTTGTCAGCGGAGGTTAAGACACAGCCAGCTGAGGGGAATCGTGACTACGTGCGTCCACTCGACGACTCACTTGTGTGTTGGCCGATGTAATTGAGTGTACTCCTCTTCGATTGGTGGACGCGTCGATGCTCTCTGCTGCTTCTAAATTTAGACATCATCCTCAAGGCGGGACACCTTCTCGATTCCCATCATTAGCTGGTTGACGATGACCTGATACTGGGGATGAGCGTCACTTCCTCTCATTGCCCCTGAACTCCGGCGTTCACAGTGCCAGCTAAAACAAAACGAGTCTGCTCTGATTGCACAGGACACGCCCCTTACGCATGAATGCACTGCAGTGACTCCATTACGAGTAAGACTATTTTATAATCGGATTATAAACTATCACCAACCCTCATTCATAGCTCTATCCTGCCGCTGTGGTTTGTTCAATCTCACTGTGCACTAGTGGGAAGTCAGCCCAAAGAACAAATTCAGCAGCAGCCGCTCCAGACAGACAGACGGACCCTGTTAAGCTGCAACTGGCCTGTGCAGTCTTTATATAATGTCTGCTGATGCTGATGGCCCTGTATGATGAGGAAGTGAATGAGTCAGTTGCTTTGGTGCTGGGGGATGTATCCATTATTCAGGTGTGGGTTCGCCCTCGGGTGCTCTCCCAAGTGCCTGTCTTCCAGCCAAGACTGGACGGTCACTTAGGTACAGATGCAGCCTGTGATGAGCATCAGTGCTAAAAGGACTCCCTGTGGCAGTCCATTATTTGGTTTCAAGAGGCAGAAGTTGTTTTTATAGACAAAAAAAAAATCACAAAATTGACCTGAAAATATACTGTCATAGGCTTTTTCACAGCAGACATGTTGACTTTGTGTCATAGTGAGAAAAGTACATAAATGATGGCTGCATTGTGTTCAAATATCCCAGTAAGCCATGACATTGAGCCAGCGTGCACAATGTCAGGACCCTGAAACTAAATGGAATTCAGCCATCATTCATTTTATCATTTGTGCCTGTGCGTTTCCTACTGTGACATGTCACAATGTCTTCTGTTAAAAGGCCTTTTACTTTGCTCTTTCTTTATTTCAGCAGTCGTAGGATCTCTTCGTAGGAGAGAGACCTACAATATAAGAACAAAGACAAGCAAACATTGCTCAAACACACCTGCAGCACTTTCGATGACTTTCGATGACTTTCGATGACCACTGCACCTAACATGATAGATTAAGAAACAAGACGCACGCTAAACTTGCCTTCCTTGTTTTCTTCTTATGTTCTTAAATGTTGGCTTTAATTCTGAGACGGTTGAACGTGATGCTGTCGCTGGGTGGCAGCCATACGTACGTAGTGTATGTGACATGTAGTTGTGATGAAATACTAATATAATGCATGTTATTTTTGTGTGATTTATACTGTAATAGCTTAATAAGATATACATACAAGTCCTGCATCCAGTGAGAGTGAGTTTCCTTGTTGTGGTCAAGATTGTTGTTTCCAGATTGAGAATTACATATTAGAGCTTTTTTTGTCAAAACTAAAGAAATTAATTAAAAGAATGTCTCCGTAGGGAGTGGGTTGAGAATCCTTTGTGGGTTTGCCACAACAAGCAACACCTTTCACATTACATATAGTCATTTAATCCATTATTGAAATAAAAATATCAATGAGAGCAGCTTTAAGTCCTATTTTGAACGCAGGACTTCAGCTTGTAACAGGATATTTGTACACCATAGTATTGCAAATTGTACTTCTCTGAACACTTCTATTTATTCCACTCTCTTTTACTTTCCCCAGAGATTAAATGAAGGTTTCTTTGGCCTTCAGAAGCAGCGGGGGACTCATTTGGAAAGCTACAATGCTACTGCAACCCTGGCACCGTCAGATTTGGTGTCATCCGTGTCATGTTAATGGGTATCTAGGGTCCAGGGGCGTCCTACAAGCAAGAGAAAAATCCCAGTGCTCTGGGGATCACAAGTGATAGAGCGATACTGTAAATTAAACAGATTTGTTCTGTGTTTGTGTCAGTCTGTAATAATCTTTAGCTTTGGAATCAGTCCTGTGGCGAGCTTTAAGGGATTTAAAAGGCTCTACTTCTCTTGCTGTTGCCTGTATTAATCACAGCCCTCTGCTCTCTGTAGTGTGCGGACGTTTTCTGGGAAGCAGGGGTTTAATGCTGGGTCATTATTACAATTCCATCCTGTTTCTGCTGTCATTACCTCGGAGCTGTGTGCTCAGTGACAAGTACTAAAAAAACTCTTCCTCTTACACAGACACAGTAAAAACATTGTGATTCTTTGAAGATATGCTGGCCTTGAGCACTTAACTGTCCTCTTTGTAAACTCGTTAATGGATTTCCACTTCTGAGTTTATTTTTGCATCTGATTCTGCTGTAAACACAGAAAAAAAATCATTCCATTAGTTTGCTTTGTTGTCCGAAATAGAAATCCAGTAGTTTAAAAGATTTGTCCTTTTTGTCTCATCTGCCCACAAGCACAATATTTATTTTGCAGATACTTGTACTATTATTTTCTGTACTATTATTATTATTATCCTGTACAGTCTGTAAAGCCCACTGAGACAAATGTGTAATTTGTGATATTGGGCTATATAAATAAACTTAATTTGATTTGATTTGATTTATTTAGTAATTTGTGTTCAAGCATGACTCATATTTGAAAGGGTTTGGGTGAGGCTCCTTATCTTTTGTTATTTAAAAAAATAATAATTGAGCATAATACACATGGTGACCCTGCAAGGTATTACTGGCTAATTTGAACAAATTCTATTTAGCAATTTAATTGTGATGAAAGAGAAGAGATAATGCCATTGATCATGTGTTATAAAGGTCAATAGGACAAGAGGAAGCAGATGTAATTGCACAGGTGACATTTGTTCCAGGTACATTTGAACTGTAGCCAGTTATAGCATGGAGACTACTGTCAGAAATCATTTGTTAGATCACTACAAAACAAACGTCAATTTGCAGACAAACCGCAGAGCTGTTAGCTAACTGTTTGCCCCTGTTTGTGCTAAGCTAAGCTAACCAGCTGTAGCTTTATATTTAACAGACAGACATGACAGTGATATCAATCTTCCCATCTAGTTATTGACAAGAAAGCAAATAAGTGCATTGCCCAAAATGTCACAGCTTTTTTTCCAGGTTTTTGTATTTTGCAGTTAAAAAAAACAGTAGCCTTCTGTAAACTTGTGTGTGTGTGTGTGTTGCTGTGGCAGAAAACTCTAAATGTGTTTTAGGTGGTTGAACCACCGTGCCTGAGTGCCCAAAGAGCTTGAAGGCTGCTTGGCTGATTTCCAGTTTCTCACCCTTCTGAACGGCGACAGCTGGCTTGCATTATTAACTGTGCAGCATCTGTCTGGATTTCACAACATCCCTCCGCCTGCAGGACTCAGCCCTCTCTGGCTCTAATGAGGACAGAAGACATGAGCAAGAGGGCAGTAGAGAGAAAACATGAGGCCTGAGAGTAAAAAAGCTACTGTATATACTGCAGTGGTGTGTGACTGCAGTCCTCAGCCGATGGCGTTCATCAGTGACAAGCTCACAAACCATACTAAAGACATGACAAGTTCTTGAATCAGCATTTCACTTTTGCAGACCTCTGGCATTTCTAATGTTCTCATAAATATGTATGACTATTTCTGTCACCTAATGTTCATTTGGACAGTTAGAGTGAGTAATGCTTTTTCATCAGCTGTCAAACCGGAGAGGTTGTGCAGTGTGAGCCAGTGTGATATTAACACACAATAACTCTGTATTTCACTAATCACTCTGTGGCCTTTAAGCTGTTTAAAACTGACGAGCATCAAAACATATTACCATAGAAAAATTTAATTTGAACATTTGTCATTAAGCTTCATTAGTCACACTTTTGTTTTTGTCAAAACAAGTAAAACATGTGACACTGAGAGTGAAATAATGCAATTCCAGTTGTTGTCGTCGCAGTCTCCACAGATGTATACGAGAAAGCAATTGTAACGGAAACATTTTGAATTGTGTTTCTCTTGAAAATGTTTTCGCTGTTTTGCTCCGCTGCTATAGGGATGGAAATGTTAGTTTCTCAGCTCTATTTTAATATGTATAAATAGTGTCTGTTCTTAAAATTTCACTATGAAATAGTTGTTTGTTATCACAATGACTTGCAAGACAACAACTTTCATTGTACGTTGATGAATCTCAACAGCAAACATCTTGTTGCCTGCAAACAACTAATTGTTGACTATATACTACTCAAAGAAGGTAAATACGTGAAACCTTTTGTCAGCATAAAGGTGTATTTTCATTCTATATATTAAAAAAATACAAATGGACAGATAATATATTTTGTTTTGTTATTTTTATTTAGTTTTTCTTAATTGCCTTTTGCATATCTTTAGAGTTGGGTCAGACAGACGCAGAGAGAACATGCAAACTCTAAACGTGTCTCCTCCAGTTCTCCGAGGCTGCGGTGCGGATCACTCCGTGTTGTCCTGGAAGAGGCTGGAGACTGGATGGATGAGGTGGGGAGGGGGGGGGGGGGGGGGGGGGG
>CALSBV010010214.1:4170010-4211952 GCA_943590825.1 Bovichtus diacanthus
GGGGGGGGGGGGGGGGGGGGGGGGGGGGGGGGGGGGGGGGGGGGGGTAGTCTAGGTTGCCACGGAAACCATTGTATTTCCCTCCACTGTGATTGGAGCTGCTGGCATGAGCAAGCATCTGCTATTTTTGTCTTTATTTAACACCTCAGACACGAGCGCAGTCACAGGACACACACACACACACACACACACACACACACACACACACACAGACACAGAATACATAGAAGTTGAAGAGTGGAGCATTAACAAACACAAACAAAGACTCCTCTATACTGCATTTCCTTCTTCAAGACGCCTCAGTATTATTCTCTATTATCACATCTTATACATAAAGAAAACTCTCAGGACATTATTTATAATCAGTCGCCTTCTAAAAACACATTTCAGGGGAAATGAATATCTGACGCTGCCTTCTTCCAACAGATCATATGAGCCTCACAGCAGCAGCACAGACTCTTCATCACCCAAAGACCACAGCAGCCGGTTCATGTCAGGTAACTTGGATCAATAACTGAAAATGTGTCCAATTTACCAATTGATTTATCAGTAACAACAAGCAATGACTCATAAACTAATCAGCGTTTGTGGAGCTGCACTTCCACTGATGAATGAATCCCTCAGGAAATACACTGCATGAAAGAGAGATGTCACATACTGATGTGTAAAACAGTCCATTCATGCAAATCCTGAGGGAGGAATAAGACGTTTTCAGAGCATCAATCGAGACAAGAAAACCTCAAAATAAAGCCCGTGCGCTGTAGGCTGGATAACAAAGGGGGTATACACAGACAGTAAAATACAGTAACATGAAGAAATGATTAGAGTTGACAGATACAACAGCCACCTCTATACATCAAAAGGTTACTTCTTGTGTCCAAAGCACATTGTTATTAAATCATCTCATTTGGCATGTTTACTAAAAGTATGATTCACAGAGAAAACAACAGAGGACATGAGCCAGAGGCAGTAACAGTGGGCCAACCTGTTTACAGCGGTTTAATCCCAAAATAAAATACTCAAATTAATGAGATAATCCCAAACACGACAACATTTAAAGGAAAAACACAGAAGGGTCATCTCGTGATATTCATAAAGTTCTACTGTAAAAGCTGCTACCTTAAATCTCCTCTATTATTCAAACAGTGGGGCATTAATCCAAACATTACTTAATGTTAGATATTTTTGTTTGATATTATTTCTGATGCCAAATATGCTGTGCACTGTGAGAGTAGTAATAATAAAGTGTACAGCTTCAGCCTACATATTTGTGGTCTGTGTAGAATCTAATATCTTGTTATCTTGCTATGGGATCGTTTTGAGCTCTACGGTGTTGTTTTGTTGGTAGTTGCATATGTTCTTGTCTTTTTTTTTGCTAAATTACACCTTACTGTATATACAGGTGAATGGATTGAAGTATTATTCACCTTTTTAATTGAAATGAATTATAAACAGCTCTCGAGCTTGCTTCTTTCCCATTAAAGATTTTAAAACTTCACTATCTGATGTTTTTTTGTCAAAGTCTCCGACTAACACTGGCGGATTAATAGTTTTTCCGATCAATCGTTAACTCTATGAAATATCCAAAAACTAAGGTAACCTTCAGTCTTGTTTCGTCCAACTAAAGGTAGAAAACTCAAAGATATTACATGCAGAAAAATATAAACTACAAGCATTTGCTGCTTTTGCGAATGTACGATTCAGATAAATGTTCTTTCGATCAACAAATCAGTTTAACAACTAACTGTTTCAGCTCTGTCATTGTTGTTATGCTTTTCTGTTGGTTGCCTGACATTACATTTGTTATTTCTTGTGTGCTGGTAGTCTGACTGTAAATGGTGTTTGTTGTCTTGATCTCAATGAGTCTACCTATTTAATTAATAACAAACTGAATACTATTCTCTCTCTCTTTCTATATATATATAGATATGTATATATATGGAGTTAAAATACTGTTGAGATTAACATCTGAATTGCACAATCCTTTGGATCTCACACTCAGTGGTAAACAAAGTCATTTCTCCGAAGAGGAAATAGCTCAGTAAGTGTAATATGTATGTTGTGGTGGCTGGGCTTTTGTAAATGTTAATCTCAGCTCATTAACATTAACCACTGGGATTCTTTTCCTCTCTGCTAATCAATAATCCAGCCTCGTGAGACGGCTTTTGCCGGATTGTGCCTGGAGAGAGATCTTGGCGAGCTGACCACAAGGAGACAGAGACTCAGAGAAATGCAGATCCAGAGGGGAAAGGTGATGTTCTCTCCTTATTGTTGGCAACTTCTGCGCCTGTTAGTGGCACCTGATGTGACCTGCTGTGAGATGAGTTAGGGGTTGAAAAGCAGAGCCATCCCTCCATGAGGAGCCCAGATGCAGTGAGGCACTAAGACCCAGTGGAGAGCTGTGAGGCTGGGTGCTGCCTGCCCACCCGCCGCCTGCCTGTCTGCTCGGCACCGCTCTGCAGTTGCCCTGGGCGCGTGCCGGAGACAGTACAAGTATGTGTGAAAGTGTGTGTGTGTCCACTCTTTGTGCATCCCAGACTGGAAGACAGGAGCCCTCTCCTCATTTTTTTCCTGCCATCTCTCCCTTCTGCTCCTGCCCTCCCACCTGAATCGAAGACCTGACTAGAAGAGAACAGAGGGAGGTGTGTGTGTGTTTGAAGGGATGGGGAGGGGGGCGGTCAGTGTGGCTGGGTGGTTGGGTGGGAGGTGATGACAAGATGAAAGGGGCCAGGTGAGGAGGAGACACAGGAGCGCCCCTCTCTCTCTCTCTCTCTCTCTGTCTCTCTCTCTTTCTCTCTCTCCCCTCTCTCTCTCTCTCCCTCTCTCTCTGACGTGCTGTGTGTTTACTGTGTGTGTGGGGGAGAGAAAGCGAAACAGGTCGGCTCTCCTTCAGTAGACTGCGAACCTGCACAGGAGGAAGCAGCCCTCTCCAGACTGAGGTATGTCACCAACTTCACACACATCTCCACACACACCTGCCCTGTTAGCGGAGTGTGTTTCAATGTATGGAAGTTAGGATGCTGGAAAGGTGGGTCACGAGTAAATCTGACCTCAAGAGCATACTAGAGCCAGTGTTTTGTTTCATCACACACACCACTTTATCTTTGTGTATCCATGTAACAGGCCAACATTTCTGGCAAGAGGTTTCACAATGTTGGTTTAAAATCCTGGTTGTCACCGGCATCTTTTTGCTCAGGAGTGAAAGGGACACTTGAGAACAGGCTAGTTTTGTACTCGCAGTAAACACCGTGTCATGTGCATATTATTATATCATACGGTTTGGAGAGAGATTCTGCTGCAACCTTGAATTCTAGCTTTGTGTGAGTTTGTTTGGAGCTTCTCAGGCAGTTTGACTCTAAATTGGACTTCTCTCATTGATTCGATTACGTTAAATCGGAGGATGTGATGCATGTGAGGCACCAAGTCCCTATTTGTTCCTTTTACTTTTTAAATGGTTCCGTTTGTGTGGTTTGGACTTGTTAAATTAACTTTAAAACAGATAACAGGCACATTTCTCCACATTTGGATGCTTTTTAATAGCATTTGTTTGGGCGATAAAAGACCCTTTGAAGCACTAGAACACTTCACTTCACAGAGTTGTGGTGGTAATTTGCTTTGCGGCAAGAATTTCAATTCTGATGGTCCTTAAGGCACTAAAGTGACCAGGGACACCAGAGAGCAATAACGCAATCAATGCTGATTAGACTAAGAATCTCCAGAGGGCTGCTTCACTGTTGTTGCTACATCATAGCTGAGTTGTTGTTTATTGGTTATTTTATTGAGCTGAAGGTGACTGTAACCCTTTGACCTATTCAGCAAAGGCCACCTACGTACAACTGCGTCTGCCACTTGATTGTCGTGCTTGATGTGCGTACGTGGGCAGGAAAACAACAGGCGCCTTGCAGGGATGAAGCCT
Organism: Bovichtus diacanthus; assembly: GCA_943590825.1. Classification (NCBI taxonomy): domain Eukaryota; kingdom Metazoa; phylum Chordata; class Actinopteri; order Perciformes; family Bovichtidae; genus Bovichtus; species Bovichtus diacanthus. Next base: position 4,173,926 of record CALSBV010010214.1, read on the forward strand.
GTCACACTTGTGAAATGGAAAACTAGCACATGCAGGTGTGCAGCACATGGAAATGTACCAAAGCCCTAGTGCTCGTTACTCGGCTTTTACAGTGTGTGGGGTCGTGTCCAGGTGAGGTTATGACAGTAAACACAGCGCAGGGCCTCTCCGTGACTACTCACTGCTGAAGGTGCTCTGCCACCATTTACATGGCTTTTAGATTATAATTGAATGTAGCTACTTAGGTTTTATTCAGAAGTGTATGCAGTCTTTCAAAATGTATTTTCCCTCGTATGAGAAAATCATAGGAAGCTTAGCATTTTATATTTTTCATGTCACGATTGCGATAATAAGAAAAGTATCGATCTCCTCGCATCACTTCAGACAGCAGGGAGCTCCGTAATGCTGAGTTTCGCAGTTCATTCACTCATCCAGTTTGCTCCGAGACTCTGTGAAGGTTGGACATATGGTCCACTCTGCGCTTTTAGCTTCTCCCTGAGGCACCGGTTGCCCTGAAAACACACATCTGAGGATGCAGATGTCAAATATGTAGTAAATTATGACCCAGGCTACAAGTGAGTGAAGACTGCATCAAGTCTGACGGCTTCACAGCGAGAGCACAAGAGCAACACGTCTCCCTGGATCACAGCTACAGAAATAATGCCAAGTTTTTACAAATTGACTGCATTTAAATCCATTTTCTGCTTTTTTATATAAGCTTTGGAATTCACTTAAGTCTGCTTTGATTTGTCTTTTTATAAGTGGACAGACTAAAAAAAAGAGGAATATAATGTGAGCATTTGTATTGTCAGATTAGTTTGATGCTTTTTAGGGATTTTTCCTCCAACGTTTGCATCCTGTATTTATAAACTGAGCAAAGAATGATTTCGGTGGTTTCTATCAAATGTGTCATTTTTCCAGACTACAACCTGCTACCCCATATTTCATCAGTGTTTTAGTCGTACAGTATCCTTAGAAATATATCGTCTCAAATGTAGTTTTTTCACTAATCAGTGACCTACATATATTGAGCACCATGAGCATGCTGTGAAAACTAACACAAAACCTTCACTTGTGCCTACTTCTAAACAAGACTTTCTCTTTTGTTTCAGATCTTTCCATCTGAAGGTCATATTGGAGAGAGAAGGACGGCTTCAATAAAAGTTGAAGGGAATTGAGGGAAAACTACGGTAATCGTCTGCAGAGCTTCAGGCTAAAGTCTCCCGGGCTCAGGGCCTGTAGAGCTCCAGCTGCCACCACCGCCTGAGCTTCTCAGTGACACCCTATGACAGGGGAGGATGGGTGATGGGCCCGTGAAATTCAGCGGACTCTCTCCTCCTTATCCCATCCTCTCATGGAGCGTCTTGTCACACCGAGCCCCTCCTGGAACAATTCTCTCTCCGGCCTCCCCACACTTCCAGCCTCGCTGCTCCCGAATATCTCTAACAGGTCCTTGCCTGTCGCGAGCCTCCGAGGTGGCGTGGAACTGACCCAGTCCTTGGCACTGTGTGCTATGCTCATCATCAATGTGCTGGCAGTGGTGGGGAACTTGGCCGTGATGATTGTTATCTCTAAAACGCCACAGCTGCGCAAGTTTGCCTTTGTGTTCCACCTGTGTCTAGTGGACCTGCTGGCAGCGCTGGTGTTGATGCCTCTGGGGATGCTGTCAGACCGAATCCTGGTGGATGAGGCGCTGTGTCGGAGCTACCTTTGCTTGAGTGTGTGTCTTGTGAGCGCTGCCATCCTCACCATCTGTGCCATCAATGTGGAGCGCTACTACTACATCGTCCACCCCATGCGTCATGAGGTGAAGATGACAGTGGGGGTGGTGGTGATGGTGCTAGTGGGAATCTGGATTAAAGCCGTTGTCATGTCGGTGCTGCCTCTCCTGGGATGGCTGCTCCAGGGGAACCAGGGTTTGGGGACTCCTTCGGTCCTCATTCACGGTCAGAGACACTGCTCCCTCCACTGGGCGGGAGGCAGGAACACACGGCTGCTTTTCATGGTCTTCTTTACGTTCATCTATTTTCTGTGCCCCATGTTGATCATCCTGGTGGTCTACTGCAACATGTTCAAGGTGGCGCGAGTAGCAGCCATGCAGCACGGCCCCCTTCCGACTTGGATGGACACGCCGCGACAACGGTCCGAGTCCATCAGCAGCCACTCCACCATGGCGGCCAGCCTCGGTGGAACTGGCGCCCGCACCACCCCTCAGAGGACCTTCAGCGGCGGGAAGGCTGCGGTGGTCCTGGTGGCGGTGGGAGGCCAGTTCCTCTGCTGCTGGCTGCCATATTTCTCCTTCCATCTCTACTCGGCTTCGACGTCTACCTCTCCCGCCACGCTGGCCCAGCTGGAGGATGTGGTCACATGGATTGGCTATTTTTGCTTCACCTCCAACCCCTTCTTCTACGGCTTCCTGAACCGGCAGATTCGCGAGGAGCTGGGACGCCACCTGGCTTGCCTCTTCAAGCGGGCCGGGCCCATCGAAGGGGAGCAGCTGCCCAGCCGTGAGGCCTCTATTGAGGAGAACTTTTTGCAGTTCCTTCAGGGCACTGGATGCAATCTGGAGCCCTGCAACTCTCACAGCAGAGCCAGCCCAGAGGAGACAGAGGGCCTTCAGGAATCAGCTGTTCAGCAGAACACGCCAGCTGATTTCCACATCCCAGGGCAGATCCTTGAGGAAACCTCAGAGTTCATACAGCGGCAACAACTGAACAATGAGCTACATGTATCAGAGAACTGCTGCAAAACTGTACCCGAACTGTAGCCGCCTCTCATGTACTGTCTCTTTTGCCATCTATAATCCAATAAATATACATAGTTTTATTCATATTTTCTAAGATTTGTTGAATGAATACATCTTTTGTTCATGCTACAACAGTGCTTTTAAGCTAAAAACCAAGTGAACTGCAAAACACGGTGTCTTCTTTGAAGAAGCTGTGCAGCTTTTCAGAGAAAGAAAAAGACAAATACATCATGTGCATCATCTCATTCGTATCAATGAGAATTACATGCTTTGAGAGCCATACTGTACAGCGTCAGGCTGTTTTCTGTGTGATGTTAGCAGATGGACACTAAACCCTTATTGTGTTAATCACGGGTCAGTGGTGTGACAAACATCACATTAAAATAAAGAAGTGCTGAAACTCTGTGAGAGCAAAACTTCAGGGGGGGACACAGTTTTCACAGTTAATGGAAAAAGAGCCATTAAATGACATTTTTGAGACAAATGCTCTGTGAAATGTGACTTTTGATATGCATTCCTTCATTCAGACCTTTTTAAAAGTTGGGTTCTCCATCAGATATTAGAATATAATGTTCACTGTGAAATTAGTCATAACACATCACTGCCATTACATCCAAAATGCTGAATACTTCCATCTGCATTTTCCTCCTGTGGAATCCTTTTTATTTCAGGGCAAAAGTTCCCTCAGTTTTGTGTTTCAAGACTTTAAGAAGCCCCTTGACAATCAGTTCAAACGGACTCAGTGATACAGCAGGTTCTCTATGAACAAACAGATGTTTTATTATGATTATTAATGATCTAACAATAAAACCTACTCTTATGCTCCAACAAAGTGTTATTTTATAGAACTGTCTGTTGGAAGAAAAACTTTTTAAAAAATGAGGTGGAGGTAAAAGTAAAGGTTGTGAGTTATTGTAGCCGTAGTTGCCGGTTTGTTTAGGGTCTGTTTCCATCAAAGTGTATTTATTCCACTCATCTCCTCATAACACCAAGGAATTAATGCAAAAATGTAGTTGTTTTCCCAGTAGACATGCATGAATATTCAGAGTCATTTTAAAAATTGTCTTTCCGCTTCAAATATTCATCGTGTTGAACAGGATCATTTCACAGCTGGTGCTGCTGGTATTTATAATAAACAGGCTGACACACCAGCGTATTTTTAGTCATTTTCCAGGAACATCATTATCATGTTTATCTGTTTGCAGTCTTGTGATTATCCCTTCCTTACCAAAATCATCTCACATTGGTACACTCGTGATTTCACCCCTCTTCCGCTCAAAGAAAAACATTGTGACTGCTTTAATTTGTATGACACTGATGGTGTTAAGGATTTAAGCTTTGTAAACATCATCGGCCAACTGCACAGTTAAAATCAGTTTGTCGAAACGAGGCGGGATGTGGACAGATTCGGACATCGCGACCGGTCCCCATTACCCCCTGATGTCTGTGCTGTTTACAGGTAAACACGGGAGCAGTGTGAGTGCGCCTGTGTTTGTGCTCTAAACAACCAGGTTTGTTGTGGCTACACAGCACACAGGTGAGACAATGCTTACACATGGCAAGCTTCGCCTTTCGCCTCATTTACCTACAAATGGAAGACTCTGGTGATACTTTCTCTGATCTCAGGTGGAATACAAACAGTTTGCACAAGTCACACGAGCAGTGACAAATGTTCCAAAGAAAATTACAAGGCACAAATCTCTTACTAAACACGTTTTTTGTCTCTTTTTATACTTGCTCTTTCTTGTTGCCTTCATCTATTTTGGACTGCCTCATACCGGACTGTTGGCATGATCACAAGACAAACAAGAGGTTCATATTTTGCTGGGAGTCAGAACAAAAAAAAAAAGGCCCCTTTGTAAGGAGGAGACATAATGTTCTTAATGTTCCTGCGATATGACGTTGTTTTTCAGATGTGGTCGTCATGTCGTCTTGTTTTAAAATGTTTCTTTTGTGTGCAGTAATGTGAGGGCCCAAAAAACTGTGAGCACAAGACGAAATTACTGCCACGATCCTCAATGTTCTACAGTATGTATGCATTTTTTTTTAAATTAGTAATATTAAAATAAATAGATTATTATAAGAATTATTAATATACAATTGTATGCAACAAAATAACATAAAACTACCTTGATTGATTCCACCAGCGTACAGGAAAAAGAGTTTATTCTCTTTAGATAATCTTCCTTGTTGAGCATTATTGATCATCTCCTCTTTATGGTACAATGTTGTAATAAATTCAGAGATATTTCACGTAGTCTGGGGTCATTAAAAAGCCCCTTATGTTGATTGAATCCACTATTCAATCAGCTGGATTTCCGTTACCCTAGCAGCAAAATTGCCCCGACCAATCTGATTAAATGCTTTAAGCTTAATTTCTGCCACCATCTGTTGATTACGAGAGCGGAGAAATAAGCTGTTCTGAAGGTGAATAGCAGAGAATATTCCCAGCTTCAGGAATATTCACGGACATTTGTCAGCCACAGTTTTGTTCATTGGAAATCATCAATACAGTAAAAAATGTTCATTTCCCTCTGTGTCTTTTTTTTTTTTGTACCTGAGCTGAAAAGACTGTTTGGATTCTTCATTATTAGGCTTTGTGTGCCCCTTGTTAAGTTTTTCCTGTGTATTGGTTACCTATCAGTTGAAATGATTAAAGACACAGCACAAGTTTAACTCGAGTGTTGTGGTTGTTGTCGTAGTTACCAGACATTTTCAGATCAATAACCCCATCTATCTCATGATCCATCCCGTCAATCATCTCTCTATCCTGCTCTCTAACTCCCTGCATGTGTGTGTGTGTGCGTGCGTGTGTCTGTGCATGTGCGTGTGCGTGCGCGTGTGTGTGCGTGCGTGTGCGTGTTGCAGGCAGGGGGTGCAGAGTCACATAGGTGAAATGAAGCACTAAGAACAGGATGAAAGAGAAGTGACATTTGGAGGAAGGCAGGACGATAAAGCTCGTCATTGGGGGGACGTTAACATTATTCTCAATAACTGAACTAACACCTAAAGACACTTTACACCTTTTGTGTCACAACATAATGTAATTGACATCCCAACTCCTGCAGTAAATGCTCAGAACATTGGGGTTTATTATCCCTTTTCAAATAAAAATCTTAAATTGTCCATTTCCGCATGTAGTTTCAATGGGTTTTTAAGCAGAAAAATCCAAACACGGATTCCACCATGTGCCCAGCAGCACCTGGGGCTCGTCTTCTATTTTCTGATCATCCTAATTTTCTTACCCTCTCCTGTGCTGCTCCCCATCGGACAGAGTGACTCATAGCTTTCATGTTGAGCCGTGGAGGGCGCCTCCCGCAGCGCAGAGAAACAGTTCAAACAGCCTGACCTTTGTGATGGGCTACAACACGCCCAGTGAAAGTGCTCTAGGACAGCTGCCACCGCCATGTCACCCTAGGGGGCCCCTGGGTGCAGAGCGCATTTATTCAGAGGATGAGTTGGGTGTTTTTCTTATTAACTGAAGGCTAAACAGAGCGCTGGGAACTTCTGAGAGGCCACAAAGGGGTTTGAAGCTCCCACAGATAGAAAACATTTGGTAACGTTTTACATTAAGGTCTTTTTAAGCGTTAGTTAAGAATGTTAATAAAAACCTTCTGAGTTTCTTATAGTTGTTAATAATAGCATTACAAAGGCATTTATTGAGTTTTCCTTTTATGTCATCGTTTAACCTTTACTGAGCTTTTTTGTGTCCTTATTAAGATTAATACATACTTCATTATGCATTTATTAGAAGTTAACTCTGATTTAGTTGTTGTCTTCTTTGTTAAACAGCCATCAAAGCCGATGAAAGTCTATCTGATGTGACTCAGAGCAGAAATCATGCTCATGGATCAGGTAATGTATTAAAGTTTAAAGTAGCCGCAAGTAAACTTAGCTAACGTAAAGTTAACATCTGGTGTTTCCGGTGTTTCTGCAGAAGTAAGAGCAACTAGAGGAGTTAAAGAGGATATGACGCCATCGTCAGGCGGCCAAATGAAACGCACCTTTACCTTGAATAAAGTTACAGATTTCTCAGGGCTTGAACATCGTTGGAAACATATTGTGTTGCAGAGATGTCAACTGATTTTAGCAGTGTGACTAGCTGCGCTCCGTCCAGTCTTGTAATACCACTTGTTCCTCTAGAGGTGACAGTGAGTCAGTGTAGCTCCAGTCTGACTCAGACCAGAGGGAGAAGAAGTGCAGCTGCCTGACCCTGGAAGTATTGTGCCTGACTCGCTTGTAAACATTACAGCCATGTTCCGTGTCTGTTTTATAGTTTGTTTATTGGCTTACATTCAAAGTGGCAGAAACAAGAAAACCACCCGCACCACCTCGCTTCGTCCTCACAGCCGCCGACCTCTCTCCTCTTCTGGCGAGCTGCTCTCCTGACTGCGCCGCCTCCGGGAAGATGAGACCAATATGCCACTTTGGATTTAGTCCAATAAACAAACTAACGTAACGTTACACGGACTACAGCCCACGGTTAACATTAGTGCCCCAGTAAAGACAGATGGATCAGCCGCACGTATAAGTCAGCAGAGTTTTCTGACCGGCTCTCAGAGTTTCACCAGTTTGGTCGAATTTTGGAAATCTTGTCCCACTTACTGACTGACTGACACAGGAGTGAATGCAACACACTATTTAAAGAATAAATTATAATACAATAAATATGCCAAACAACTACCACTAAAATACGAACATTAAAGATTGAATGGACCCAGTTTAGAGCTGAAACACTGCTTCTTATTTCTTTGGAGCAGGCGGCTCGAAGTTACACATTGAACCTTTAAATTTCTAAATCTACACCTCAGATAATACATTATTTATTTTTTACTTATTTAATGTCTAAAGGATTTTTGTTAGCTTGGCAGCCCATCAATATATAAACCCTGTGTAAAGTTGACCTAATTAGGAAGAGGTAGCAGCATAATTCATAGCTTCATGAACCATCAAGAAGGCTATAATTTGTAAACACGACTTGCAGGTTTAGAAGGAGGATAAAAACAATGCATGTTGGGAAAATACAATGGCATTAAAACCAGTGTGGAGAGAACTAAATAATACAATTCCCAGTTGTGATAGGTTCCTTGCAATAGTAACATGGTGTAAAATGATAAGTGCGTTACCCACCTTTTAGTTTAAAGTTCACAGTCAGACAGAAATACTGGTGACATTGCTAAGTGTTTGCATTAAGTTGATCGATTTAAAGATGCCACTAGATCCAGTAGAAGTCCTAATTTGAAATAAGACGACCAGGAACAAAAGAGCTTTACAATTAAGACAAAAAGTTCGACTGAACCTGACCTCTTGACCGGAGAAGTGTGTCGTTTTGAGCCTGTTGTCATTTGGCAGAGCAGTGCAGATTGGACAGATTGATCAGATCCACGCCTGCAGTGTGTCTGCACATCCACTGGGGGCGCTCTCACACCACACAAAGCTCCTGCTACACTGCGCTGAATGGAGATTAAAGTAAACTGTGGAGACAAGCTGCGCGTGTGTCTTCATCTTGTTTTAAACGACACAATACCTCAATTCAAGAAGGTTTGTGGGGGACGTCTCCATGTGTATCCTGCTTTGATCAATACGTAAGCTCCACAGGCACAATACACATATCTGGTAGTGGAGAAGCGACTACATTTCCCATCAGCCCCGCGGGGCGCACCAATTTTCCTTTTTCAGTGCCGTTTTCTTAGTTTGCAGCTGGATCCACTGGATGAACGCGCGACTGCGCAGCAGTAAAAGTCTTGAGGGGGAAATCGGTGATTTTTATTGAGATTTCTTTGGTTTAAAACGGTGGATTATACGCCTTATTTTTCATTCAAGTCTCTATTTGAAGTATTTTTGATTTCTTCTTTTCTAATTTCTATGTTCCTCTGTGGGTTTAAACTTCGGATAATTCGGATATAAATATCTTAAAACATACATTTAGGGAGTTTTCTTCCCTTAAAACCGCGCATTTGATCCCCAGTACAGAGTGTGTGGACTGTGTGAGCTCAGCAGCATCAGACTGTGGATTTAGTTGCACAGAAGAGCCTCCGGTGCCAACGCCTTTTCCCCCTCTCCGCTTCTGCTCCTCGGCTGGGGAACTTCAGCTCGCACCGACCCAAGGGCTCGTTTTGACGGCGTCTCCCTTCAACTCATGAGCTGCTGAAAGCACAATCCCACACTAAAGAAGTAGTTTGAGAGTGAAAATGGGCTGCACGATCAGCGCCGAGGACAAAGCTGCGGTGGAGAGGAGTAAAATGATTGATAAAAACCTGCGGGAAGACAGAGAGAAAAGCTCCAGAGAAGTGAAGCTGCTGCTGCTCGGTAAGAGCCGTGTTACTGTCTCTTAATGCACGAAATCAGTCAACTCATCGTGAATGTTTGCCTACTTTTATTTTTCACTTTTTTCACTGCAGCGTTTAGTTTATGAGCTGAAACACTCCTCCTCCTCCTCCTGTTGGTTTAATGCAGCTGTGTCTCATCATGTCTCCACTGACAGAACTTGTAGAAGTAAACCAGATGTTGGTGGTGAGAGGGAAACTACACGTCCTCAGCTGCCTCAGCTTTCCTATCAGCCGTGGATTTGTCGACACTATTTGTTGACTAAGTGTTGTCACTTGTCAAAAAGCACGTTGTAGGCCAAGTCATGCAGGTTTGACCTCAAACAAAACTTAACAGCTGCAGCCAAATTCTGAATTTTAATCAAAAGCCTATGTCTCTATTGGAGCTGTCCAGTATACATATTAATTGCTGTGGTAGTTTTCATTTATTTCATTTTACCACATCATTTTGGTGTTTAAGCTAATGAAATAAAACCATTTCTGAGTCAGATTTGTCCCTTAATGACTTGTGGAATAGTTGAGCTTCACGTTATCACAAGTTCAATGTGAGGAGTATCAACCAGATCACTAACGTGCCTTTTCTTGTTGTATCTCTACATCATGATGATTCTGTGTTAATCTGAATCACACTTCTAAGTAGCCTGTTAATCATTTGCTACAGAAAATGTCAGAAAATAGCATCCAATCCATTTTCCTTAAACCCTAGCGGATGTCTTCAGATTGCTTCATTTGTCCTCGCAACAGGTCAAAACCCATCAAATCCTCTTAATACAGAAGCTGGAGCTCGGTAATGTTTGACAGTTGTGCTCGAAAAAATTGTTAATCGATGTTTAAAAGTCATTGCCAATGAATTTTCCATTGATTGACTAATGGATTAATCAACTCTCTCTATCTGTTGTGATTTAAAGGCGCAATGAATGGGATTTGTCTGTTGCTGTTTGTCAACACAACATTCAAAGTTTGCCCCTCCTCCACATTTTAACGTCACTAGCCAGCGAGTTTAGCGCTCTAGCTATCTCCCGGGCATAGTGTTGGTGTCCACACAGGAGAATTTAGCAGAGCTGTACGTCGTTTTTGAGGATAATCCTCAGGTCGTGTCACTGGAACAAAACTTCGAGCGCGTTACATTGTCGACTACAGGTTCAGCGTCATGACTTCTCCTACACTAAGCGTCCAGATTGCAGCGCCCTCTCACGCCTGTACCGACCACGTGACTGCACTACCTGCTGGTGACATTGCTGACACACACTCGCTGGTGCTGACACTGTGGGTGTGGACTGCACAGACGTGCCGGAGGGATTAAATGCCCCCCAGTCCACCAACGCTCAACATTGTTATGCTCTGTGCCCTCTAGCAGGGACTTTCTATCTGCGAACACACGTGTATATCCTTATACCAGCGTTTTAGCTTGTGACCCCTTAAAATGAAGCAGTGTCTACTTTTTTTTTTTAGGGACTTTTTTTATCTAAGGTTTGTCTCATTTGAAAAACCTTTAGAGGTCTGGAGAAGTGAAAGTATCCAGTATTTCATAAGAAGAAAGAAGCTTAAATTTGAGAAAGAAAAGAAACAATTTTCTGCAACAGTTTTTTTTAATCATGTGATGACCCCTCAGATTTAACTATGCACTGGTTCCCACCTTCCAGTTTGAGAACCAGTGCTCTCTATACAATATATACATGTGGTGAAACATTTCTGGCACAATATCACAGCACGTCAGAGGAACTGCTGTTTGACAGTCAGCTGTGTGTGTAGTGACATGAGAACAAATGATAACAAATGCATAGTACAAGTTAGCAAACTCTTAATTGTCCCTAGTTTACCTTCTGGCCATCAATGATTGTGCAGGATTCGTAAGCTCCTGGCTTTGGCATGCTGACACACTTGTTTTGTATCTACACGACGAAGCACAGACCAAAGAGACAAAAGTCTGTTGAGCTTGAAAGTTCGCAACCTTAAGTCAGTGACATTATGCTGATCCACAAAACAGTCTACATTACGCAAGGCTATACTTCCTTCTACGCTTGGGGGCCTTATGAAGAGGTGTGTGTTAGGAAACAGTTACATATTTACACATCCAGCAGACACAGAGAGACATTAGCCTTTCTTTGGAGTCTTTTTTCTGGCTAACAGACAAGTTTAAGTCCAATATTCACTCTCTTTTAGCTCTGTTCTCCAACATCTCCAGGGGCAGGTATCTGGCTCTAAAGCTACTAAGTTCTCCATGTTCACCAGATAATCGCTGACTTGGTCTGGTGGTAGTGTACAGTGAGGTTTTTCAAGCTTTTTCACTGAAAACAGTTGCCTACTGCAGCTGGAAATGACGCTGATGAGAGCGTGATTGAACCAAAACAGTAAATCTGTGGGCTATAGAAAACCAAAACAGAGGTGAAAAACACTAAAACGCTCGGTAGAGCTGCAGAGCTTGGTGATAATTCTCTGTGGTGTCTCTTTCATATACACATAGTCATTGTATCCATTGTTAGTGTAAAGTGATTGATTAGAGCACTTTAGAGGAATGGTTCGTCTGAAGAATAAAAAATAAATAGTAGCCCACACATTAGCTGGACCTGCACTGAAGTACAAAAAGGATAAAAAGGTTGAACTTACAGCATTAGCTGTGTGTTGCCTCCATTATGTCGTGCACTATAAAGAAGTGTGCACTGCCCGAGCGGATTTTACTGATGCAATGCTCTTGACCTTTTGATTGAGACATTGCTTTTTTTTCTCATGAAAGGTTATGCAAGACACTCGATGTCATTTTTTTTTTTCCTGTAACATGATCTCACGTAAGCCCGAATAAATGAGGGCACCAAGGATTTAATTAAAAGGATGATTCTGATTACAGAGGCAGCGATTAAATTAGCCCCAGAAATGAAATCATCACTACATTCATTCATGCAGCAGGACTTCCTGAAGACGCTGCACTGATGACACAGATGCCCGCAGAGAGCTGCGTCTCAACAAGTTGCATATTTTTTATTGATTGTGAAAAATCTCCTCATGACACCTCACAGTGAACGGTGTTTATTATCCCTAAACTAGATTTTTATAAGAATAATCCGTCACAGGATGTCAAACAATCAAATCAGTTTGCTGAAGTTATTAAAGACTCTGTGATTAGTTCTGGAGGGACAAGTACAAAGTGTTAGACCCCTGAAATATCCCTTTTTAGAATAGTAAAACACAATATTATCAAGTGTCATATTGTAAATCATATTTAGGTTTGAAATTCCTTGGATTAAAAATGATTCCTCCAAAGAAATCCCACTTAACTGATTCATGCCACCGGGACAGGGACTATATTATGTCACCACCGACACGATATCCATGTTTTCTCCAGATCAATTCATTTATTCTTTAAGTGTTCTCCAAATGTTGACCTTATTGTTTGTGTCCCGGATCACATTCTGGACAGTGGCATTATTCTCCCAAAGAAAGGCAGTTGTTCCTTTATGTTCGCAGTGATTTCTTTCGCCCCTTGATCTAGAAGATATGTCAGAACAAAATCGTGCCAGTAAATCTGCTTCCTACCATTCCATACACATAACTGCGAGCCGATTTTTATCAAACTATTTCCACTGTGTTGCTTGTTGTTTACAGCCTGAACTGAGTCATTTGGTCGTGTGGAAGACGAGCTATTTTAGGTAGTCGATCCCTGAGTGTAATGACGGAAGTAAAACCTGGGGTCACGTAGATGTGGTTGTTGCAACTGATCTGTGAGGAATAACTTCAGGCCGATAGTCGAGGTGGTGCAACGTTACAATGGAGTTTCAGTGCACGGACACATTCGTTTTCAAGTTCTGACCACAGAGTTGAGGGGGAAGCGATTTTTTTCCAGTCAGTGCCCTCCACTCCCTGTCTGTGCTGGAACAAGAGAGTTATAGGGGGAAAACAAAGAGGAGTTCGGCTGCTGCTCTTTGTACGAAACCACAAAGCTGGAGAGCCAACGCACCCCTCCAATGAAAATGTTCTCCCGTTTGACCACGAACAGCAATTCATAAAAAAAAAAATCTGCATTTCAGATTCTTGCTAAATGAGGCTTGGTTTGGAGCCTGACTCCTGCACGACTCAGTGAACGTCTGTGTAAAGTTGGTTTGTGATCTGGCAGGACGCCACGGTTGATGATCAGCCAAAAAATGCCATGAATGAGAGAATTGGTGAGTGACAGAACCGAGGAAAGGGATCAACACTATTTGTCCTCCCCTCCACGTCTCTGTGAGCGGGCGTGAATCTCTTTTGCTGGTGACACCTTAACCAAAGAATTTGTGGATTTAATTCTTGTTGGCCGGCCATCTGAACACATTACTCTACTGTAAGCCTCCTTGACAAAATTCATCTGCGAAGGATTCCTAAGTGGCAGTAGGAACGTGTTTATAACAATGTATATCCTTGTTTTAAACATTTTCTCACATTCAACTTTTTCAAGTAGGTAGCCAATATTTCAAATTCCAGTGGCTGAAAACGTCTTCGTCCTGCGGTTGCTGATAATTATTGCGGTTATATTAAGCAAAAGGAGGCTCTACTGCCAGCGTAAACTCACCCCAGATGTTTATGGAAATAATTTCTCACTGGTTGTGCGAGTTTGACATCTAATGTTTCATGTCCACACATGTTTTCATGCCTTTAATCCAATTAATCGAACTTCAGCCATGAAAAATTGCTGATTCTAGAGTGAGTCAACGTGTGGCACAGATGCAAAGCACTGACTCGCCTCCACAGACACTAACAGTGACTGTCCAAAGCAGGCTTTGAAAAGGCCTTTCCTAGGTTTTAAGCAATGATTTAAAAAACGGTTATGTGCTGTTGGTCGTGGATTAATCATCGATCTGTTAACAGGTTCAGTATTTGGAACGGCCAATTAATCGTGCTGCCAACTTGTGCCAGAGGCCACCTGTGGTACTGCAGCAGTAAATATGAAACTTGAGCCAGAAGATGGTTATCTTAGATTAGATTAGCATAAAAGGGAAATAGCTGGTGGGACTTTCCAAAGGAAACTAAATCTGCCTACCAGCACCTCTAAAGCTCATTTATTAGCTTCATATCTGCTTTGTTTACAAAAGCAGCAGTGTTAAAACAACACGTCTCAGAGGGGGTATGTGCCGGACTTCCTGGTAGCTTCTGTGTGCTTTTCCATCTTTTAGTGTTCTGGACTAAATAAACAATTTGAAGGTGTATTTTTTTGTTACGTAAATGTAATAATGGTGCTGTTAGACTGCTGCTAGCTCGCCTCGTTAATACAGGTGCTGCCTCCCTGTGTGTGCAGCAAGCCTGACCTCAGTGAAAACAGTGTTTTTGAAAGACTAAACGTCAACAAATAGGGATTGATGAAAAATATTTTGTTAAATAAAAACGAATTAAAGTTATTCCACCCATCTTTGTTGACTTAACAACGCTCTGGAGTTTGTAGAAATGCCAATAAAGACAATCTTTGCTGGTTGACAACTCTGCATGTTGTGATGACGCTGTTCAAATGTGGGGTTGAATATTAAATATATTGTACAGTTGGGTCAGAGAACAAGTTTGTGTTTATTTATTTTTTTAGATTGCAGGCAGACTCTTTAATCATATGTGGCGTTTTTATAGCCCCTCTGCTCTCTGACGCCCAGAGCAGCGTGTTATCTGGGATTGTCTCTCCAGTGGAAAAACACTGGCTGGGCCAGAAGCGTGACAACTGTTTCCTGTTTGGCTGATTGTTGTAGAAATACTGTAAAGGTTCCTCATGTGAAATTATTTTCCCTCTCACCATTATTAAAATAAACTTTAACGTAATGCAGGCTTTGATATCAACCGTCTCAGTCATCAGTTCATCATTTGTCACAGATGGACAATATTGTGAAAGCTCTCACTTCCCAAAGAAATGGATCGTAACCCATTATTTCCCAAGATCCTCTCTTTGTTTAAACTTAAGGCTGTGGTACACACATGTTAGGGTAAGCAGTTAACATCTGAGTCCATGTGACACTTCATGGCTGTATATGTTCCCTCGGGCTCCACTTAAATGCCTTTGTTTTAAATTCATCACAAGGTTGCTTTTTCTTGTTTGTTTTTTTTTGTGTGCACACATACTGTACTGCATACTGTGCGATGATGCATGATTAAATGTGATCAGATTAAGTTCAAGCGCTATAAAAAGATAGGTTTGATCCGTAGTCCGTGTGAGTCTGAATATGGCAGGTATTATTTTGGCTGCTCTCATCTAACTACTGTCCGTCTTTTTCAGGTGCTGGGGAGTCTGGGAAAAGCACAATAGTCAAGCAGATGAAGTAAGTTACAGCTTCCTGATCACAACGCACATGACGTTATAGCTAGGCTTTCCGTAGGTAATTAAAAAGTCTTAAATTCAATTGTCAGAAATGAAGGCCTAAAAAAGTCTAAAATAGTCTTGAATACGATTTTATAAGTTTTAAAATTAATGCTCTACTGTTGTGTTAACTGAAAACAACCAGGATCGTAAACATTATTAATAGTTATAGTAATAGTAGTAATAGTAGTTATATATTACTTTTTTTTAATTGTTATAATAAGTAAGTTATTCTAGCGCTTATTTTCATTGATACTAATTTTCCTCCATACTTCTGCCAGGACCACAAAATAAAGTAAAATTTCATTCTATGTGGTCTTAAAAAGGTCTTAAAAAGTCTTAAATTGAACTTGTTGAAACCTTCTAAAACCCTGATTTCAGATCCTACATCCTGTAATAAACTCCGACTCACTGTGTGCACAATTATTAGGCAAGTTGTATTTTTGAGGATTCATTTTATTATTGAACAACTACAGTGCTCTCGGTCAATCCGAAATGTTAATAAACCTAAAACCTGAGTATTTAAGAAAGTAAAAGTGAGGTTTTGGTTTTCTTAGGAGAATATCTATGTGTGCACAATTGTCCTGCAGAAAAATCATGGTCTTCTTGAAAGATGCAGACTTTTTCCTGTACCACTGCTTGAAGAAAGTGTCTTCTAAAAGCAGCAGGTTTGGGAGTTGATGTTGAGTCCATCTTCAACCTGAAAAGGTCCAACTAGCTCATCTTTAAGAATACCAGCCCATACCAGTCCCCCACCTCCACCCTGCTGGCGTCTGAGTCTGAGTGGAGCTCTGTGCCCGTCACTGATCCCGCCACGGGCCCATCCAGCTGCTCCGTCAAGAGTCACTCATCTCAGTCCATAAAACCTTTGAAAAATCTGTCTTCAGATATTTCTTGGCCCAGTCTTGACGTTTCAACTTGTGTCTTGTTCAGTGGTGGTTGGTTTCAGCCTTCCTTACCGTGGCCGTGTCTCTGAGCACTGAACACCTTGTACTTCTGGACCCTCCAGGCAGGTTGCAGGTCTGGACTATGACAGCACTGGAGGATAATGGCGTCCTGGGACCTTCACGTTTTGATTCTTCTCAAATATTTGGCAGTTAATTTGCGTCTTTTTTTCTCGACACGTTTCTTGCCCTGTTGACTATTTGCAGCAAAACGTTTGATGGTTCTGTGATCACGCCCCAATATCTTAGCAATTGCAAGAGTGCTGCATCCCTCTGAAAGGCTTTTTACAATTTTTGACTTTTCAGAATCAGTTAAATCTCTTTTTTGGCCCATTTTGCCTGAGGAAAAGAAGCTGCTTAATAATTATGCACACCTTGATATAGGGTGTTGATCTCCTTAGGCCACACCCTCCCTCATTACACAATACACATCACCTGATATGTCTAAATCCAATAAGCATTCAAGTTTATACAGCTTGGAGTTGGAAAATATGCATAAGAATGATGATATGCGCAAAATACTCTCTTATAATAATTGTGCCCACAGTGTATTTTTTGTATTGTGTTGATGAAAGACAGTCCCTCACTCCCACTTTCAGCGGCAGCCTTGTTAATAATGTGGGTAGAGCTGAGGTTACAAACAGGGTTCATCTTTGTGGAAGCTAAAGAGGACCCTCATTTCACTCCGCTTATGCAGTGTAGGAAGCCCCCTTTTGCTTAACATTTTAAACAATAGCCACAGAGGCCAGCCGTAGCCTGGCAGGACGTGAATAGACTCCCCCAGTTCCCACATTAGGCATGCTGCATGCTCATCGAAGCTCAAATTCCAGCGCTAATGACAGTGTGGCATGAAATGCTTCCCATCTGTAATTTGTCCCACATTTGCGAAAGCCATTGTTCACACTGTCAAATATCTATCTGCACTCTCAAAACCTATTTGGATTTTGTTTCCGTGTCAGAATCATTCATGAAGATGGATACTCAGAAGAGGAGTGCAAGCAGTACAAAGTGGTCGTGTACAGCAACACCATCCAGTCCATCATGGCCATCATCAGGGCCATGGGTCGCTTAAAGATAGATTTTGGGGATGCTGCACGGGCGGTAGGTTAACACAGGACTTTGGAATTAAACTAATAAATGAAACTGATTTGGTTTACAATGACAGCAATGACCGCCTTCATCGACAGGATGATGCCAGCCAGCTGTTTGTCCTGGCGAGCTCGGCGGAGGAAGGAGTGTTGCCGGCAGAGCTGACCATCGTGATCCAGAGGCTGTGGAGCGATGTCGGAGTCCAGACGTGCTTCGATCGATCACGAGAGTATCAGCTCAACGACTCTGCTGCATAGTGAGGACACTTTAATGACTTAGTTATATGATTGATTTACAGACGCACTGCGATTCAAGGGGGGGTGGCAAAAGAAATGGCATAACAAATCATTTTATCTGGCATTCAGTCTTTGACAACAGGCATTCAGATTTATTGAGTCTTAAAAGAAGTCAAAAAATCCATCTGTGCCGTGAGAAGTCGATTAATCCATCAGTCAATCGACAGAGAAATAATCAACATCTTCTCTGTTGTGAGGCTGTTTTCTTTATTTTATGTGATAATAAACTGAAAACCTTTAAGACATTTGATGACATTACATTGGGCCTTGGTAAGTTATTATCTGACATTTTATAGACCAAACAATTCATCGAGAAAATAATCTGCAGATTAATCCGTAATGAAAATAATCTTCAATTGCAGCTTTATCAATTTTCAATGAACCAAGTGTATTTTTCTTTCATTTTGACACTGTCTCTGTAAATTCCAGATGCAAGTCACACTGCTTCCAATGATTTATGGAAAGTTTGAAATTGCGTCATCCATTTTCTTACTGTTAAACTGACATAAGACATTTCTTGTAATGTTGACTCCCTCATCACTAGAAGGGGACAAGTTTGACTCAGAGCTGTTTTCCTCCTTCATTTCTGCAACATTTCCACTGGAACAAAAAAGGGAGGCAAGATGTGTCTTGTTCTTCACAGTCTTGTGTCAGCATGTTGTACCGCTGATTGCATTCCTGGAAAAGGAGAAACATAAAGGGGGAACTGACAACGAGAAAAACGGTTTCAGATTATTATGATAGTCAACCACTAGATACAACTGTGTGATAAAGTACATTGAAAAATGCAAACAAAGTGGTTTGAGCTAAATATAGTCCAGTCTTTGTATTACTAATCGGACATGGATAAAGCCCCGGGTTTCTGCTGCTGTAGCGTTTATATCTCCCTGAAAGAAAGTAGCTCAAGGACACTCACTTTGTTTTGAAAACAGCAGAGCTGTCGTGGTGCACATTGTCCGCACCGCGAGACTAGAGGAACCAGTGCAGTTAGTCTGTTTTTACTCAACCCAGTAGCTCCCAAGGAGCCAGTGTTTATCATGCACCAAAATATGAGCCCATATTTAGTATCATTGTGTGGAGTCCTCGGATGTCTGTCTGCAGAGCAAAGCCTCTTCGTCACCAGTCCAAAAAACATTTAGTCGCTTTGCATTATGTTGGGTTTTTTTTTTGTTTTTTTGTTCAAGGTTTTTGCTTTTTTTATTTTTTATTTCTTTGTATTTAAAGTTAAATTAAATGCAATAAATCACAAGTACAATAGACACAATATACCCCCCCCCATGTTTCTTCTACTATAGAGCCCCATCCCTATTGTAGTATTACTGAACTGTTTAGTAATCAAACAAACACTTTGTGAAACACAAATTGTGGGATCCAAAGAAATCTAATAAATACAATTGAATAATATATCAAAAATATATACTAATAAATGAATGGTAAGATAAACAGAGAAAAATACACTTTTAAAGTTACGTTATTTATGTGCACAGCCTCTTGTAGAATAGCGATTTTTGAATGTCAGATGATGTATAAGATATTTTATCTATACGTAGCTAAAAGGTTGGAGGAAATTTAATTTTAAATTTAAGTAGCATACGTTGTCTGGCTAAAAGATGATGTCTTTTCATTATTTAAAAAACCCTGGATAAACTTATTTTACCATGTGGAGTTAAAAATGAATCAACATCTGTTTTATGAAGCACATATTGGGAGCTGCCTTAACTGCAGATACTGCTACAGTAAATGTGTACTGTGATGTCTGTCTTTGCTCTGGGATCCTTTTAATATACGTGCTCTCTGTGTCTCAGCTACCTGAATGACTTGGACAGGATCTGTCAGCTGAACTACGTCCCGACTCAGCAGGATGTGCTGCGTACACGTGTGAAGACCACTGGCATCGTGGAAACTCACTTCACCTTCAAAGATCTCTACTTCAAGTTAGTATCACTGTGGCTCGTGAAGGGCTCGGCCTCAGATGGGCCGCTTGTGCCATAAATATATCTTATTAAGTGTTACAAGCAGTCAGAGCCTGAGCTGGTTTACTGTATCAGTCTGCGTTTAAATGTATTTTAATAACTTAACACAGAGATTACAAACCTGGGGCCTGAGTTTATCACTGGGATAGAAAACATTGAACTAAGTTCAGCTAGACAAAGTTATGTCTATTTTTAGACTTTTCTGTTAGTTTTTTTTTTTTTTCGTATGAAATACTGGATAGTTTTACTTCTCCATATGCAAATTATGATAAGGGGTCACAATTTCAAGAACAAAAAGGTCAGTGACTAAACCCAAGTGTTGTTGCTTTCCTTTGGTTTTAACATTTTTTTATTTCAATCTTTATTGAAAAAGCATTCAAATATACAAACATTTCAGACATGGGCTCAACATAATGGCGCAGAGAAAAAATATATTAATTTAAATAAATAATAATAATAATAATTTAAAAAAGAATAGAATTGGGATGAATAAACTTCCATAAACTAAAATCACGATGATAGAAACAACTACATTATTCTTCTCTAAAGACCATTCACCATACAGTTTGGCAGCTTTATTTAGATTTTTAAACATTTTTTACATTATCTAACAGCCTTAAGATCATCGCAGTCACAAAAAATTCAAACGCTTCATGAAAAATAACTTTGAAGTAACTAAGTTACATGAATTACGTTGTGCAGTACCTCAACTTTCTTCTTACTGTACTGTGTCCATATCCATCCTGTGTTTCTCATATGTTCCCCTCATCATATGAATCATTTTGTCGTAGTTTTTTGACTCATGCACCTGCTCACAGATCAGACTCTACATATTGAAGTGCTTGTTTTCAAGCCTCTTTTATAACTCACATTTGCTGCTGACTGGCATTCAGCCTAATACGACCCGTCGTTGTACCAGTAAATGTGATTACATCTCTTCAGTCCTTTTACATTATTTTATTATCCAGCTCCTGTACTTATAAATATTAGTAAAACCTTAACTGTAATAGCCTTTGTAATGCCATAAAAAAGCAAAACACTTGGGATATGGAAATGTGCAATCACTGAATTGAAGCATGCAGTGTTCTTCCAGTTTATTTCTGTGTCAGTTACCTCAGTACCCATTCAGATTGCCTCTGAGGGCCTCAGGTGGCGACAGCGGTGTGTGTGTGTGTGTGTGTGTGTGTGTGTGCGTGTGCGTGCGTGTGTGTGCATGCGTGTGTTTGTGCTTTTGTCCTGGTTTTTCATCTTCATAAAAATGACATTAGGATTAAGGTGAGAACATTCACTGTACATTTATTGATGCAGCCTCTGTGTGTCTGTGTTTGCAGGATGTTTGATGTCGGGGGTCAGCGCTCAGAGAGGAAAAAGTGGATTCATTGTTTTGAGGGAGTCACATCTATCATTTTCTGTGTAGCGCTCAGTGACTACGACCTCGTCTTGGCTGAGGATGAGGAGATGGTAAGTGATGGATACACTGTGGTTCAGGTTCACTTCTTCGTATCTTAACATATAGCTGATGCTAGAAAAAAAAAACTTTCATTTCCCCAAAGGGGCAACACCGTAAACAATAAACACAATATAGACACAATTCAAACTCAGAACATCAGAGACAACACAAGTGCATGACAATGATCTACTATTTTGCACATAAAACCTATGTATTGCACGCTCACAGGTCTATGAATTAACATCATCATCACAAGAGGTGTTGCTAATAATAGCATTAATGATGGCTCTGTTCTATTCAAATGTCCCATTAAGTAATGACAGTGTGACAGTGAGCCAGGTTTTATAGCTTGTAAGTGCTGGCAGAGACACACCAGTACCTTATTCATTTGGACTAAAAGCTGTGTTAAATATGTTTTATTTAGTACACGTGGTTTTTCATTTATGTGCCACACAGAACCTTTTGTCCAGGTCGGAGTAGAGACCGGCCATGTACTAATGTCCTTACCGCAGCGGCACATGTTGGAATCCGACTCTTTGCTGCATGTTCTTCCCTCTCTCTCGCCCATTATGTTTAGCTTCAGCTGCCTTCAATCAAGCGACTATTAAATCATCTTCATCTTTTGTGCAGTTATGGTTACAGACTCTCTCTCCACCTCGTATTTTTTGAACGTAATTAATTTGACAGAAAAGAGACAAAACGTACAATAAATAAGTTGAAGATGAATTTGACCAATAGCATTATTAAACATTTTAAAAAATATATATTTCTTTCTATAGATATCGCGCTAATGTCGTTATTGTGAATTATTTTGGCCATGATAATCGTGTAGTTAAAATCTGATATTGTGACAGCCCTAATTCATTTGAATATTTACAAGTTGTCACCAGTACGTTTCCGCTTAAAGCCTGTTAAGATCACATCTGCTCTTTTCTCAGAACCGGATGCATGAGAGCATGAAGCTTTTTGATTCAATCTGCAACAACAAGTGGTTCACGCTCACCTCCATCATCCTCTTCCTCAACAAGAAGGACTTGTTTGAAGAGAAGATCAGCAGGAGTCCGCTCACTATCTGCTACCCCGAATACCCCGGTGAGACAAAGCTGTGCATTAGCAATTCATTAAACTTTGGACTTTTTCTGTTTTTTTTCTGACTTCACTAATGGTGCACCAAAGGCCTACTATACAATACAATTTCATTCAGCATTAGAATAAAATTAGACATTGGATCTCATACTGTAGGATTTAGACTCTGCAGCAAAAGCCAGTTTTGAGGTTGTAGTGTGTGTTAAATAAGCTTTTAATATAATATTTTTTTTTATTTGCATGCTCTCTGTACCATTAAACTAGTGACATTGTTACCAATTCAAACCAATGCTCTGCGTTTTACTGTTGAGCTGTTTTATCACATGTGAACGGCATCATCCAGCAGCATTTTAAGTTTAACTGAATAATTCACTGCAGCCCATTTTACTTGTCAGTTTTATAAACCCAAGTCTTTCTGATGTCCATGATGGACTTTGACAGTTTAATCTATTTATAGATCCGAAACACAACAGTTTGTGTCACAATTCATAATTTTTTTACTTCTTCATAGTGAGCATCGCTAAAATTGTTTCTGCACAGCAGTCACGCACACAGTTTAACAGCCGCTTGCGGAATAAAATTACCTTGAAAGATCATGAATAACTAGGAGCGCTCCGTTTGCATTTCAAATGTTTTGCTCTGGTGATCAAAAAATCTAGATCAAGTCACCATGAATCCCACTGTAGAATGAACAAAAACCTGCTTCTACAAAAAATAACAAACATCTGGCATTAAATTACAGCTACAACTGGTCACAGATTAATGGCATCGTTGTTCCGCTTTAGTGTGTTTAACCCACACTGTTAGGAACAAGATCAATTCAGCTGTTTTCCAGAGATTGTTAGGGACTGTTTTATGTAAATTATAACCAAGTTGTTTTTATAAATTATCTTTTTTTTACTGCAGGTGGGCACGCATACGAAGAGACTTCAACTTATATCCAGTGCCAGTTTGAAGACTTAAACAAGCGAAAGGACACCAAGGAGATCTACACCCACTTCACTTGTGCCACAGACACCAAGAATGTGCAGTTTGTGTTCGACGCCGTCACCGACGTCATCATCAAGATCAACCTGAGGGAGATCGGCCTCTACTAAAGCTTCAGGCCCTGCAGGTCAGCACGCTGACCTTCACCTGCACTACAGCTCATGCAGAGTGCTGCAGAGATGTGGCAACATGGTGTTGTTGTCAAAGCCAATGTTAGATTGATGCATCACTGCAGAGACAACAGTCACTTCTCTAATTTCAGTCACGGGTCCAGAGAGTTAAATAGCTTCTTGACGATTGGATGAATTGCAAGTCAATTTGGCTAAGAAACTCGTCAGAAAATCAATACTAATCATTTTGGTCATCACCTCAGTTTACATAAAATGACGCTAACGTGTTTCAAATTTATGATAGTATACATAAAAAACTATTGACGGAATAACGTCGGCCTCAGATGTTTGCTTACATACTTGGACTGAGCAGGTAGGTGCTTGGAAATGCAAATCATCTGGTCAGAAAGTGGGTTTTATTCAACCCAAACCTGAAAAAAAACAAGAACAAGTCCATACTGAATAAACTGGGCCCATGAAAACGGTCGACTGAACAGTAACATGAAGTGAACAAACTGTTGAAACACATGCAGGTCAGACAAAAAACCATCAAATCAAATAATGAACTCCATCCACTGATTGTGGCTGTGTGATGGTTCAATGGATTATAGGCTGCTTGATCATTAAAATATCCACAAATCCACAAAAACAAATAGTAAACATTGTAGATTGCTAACACTTCATCTGAATGAAGAGTACTACAGCACAATATACTCTATGAACTTTGAAATAATTCAATCCCAAGTGTTCCCTTCCACACACCCCTGGATGTGATGGCATTTGGTATCACCCATGAGTCAGCAGCTACCGGTTGCTTGTTTAACAGTGTGTGAGGACTTCCCCAGAAGAAAACAATACTTGTAATGTAGAGAAGCAAACTACACAAACTTATATTAAAGACGAAGTGTCTGCATTACTTATTCTTCCATATTTCCCCCACTAATTGTGGGGGATCTTTTAGGGAGTTTTTCCTTGTGCTGCGAGGGTCTAAGGACAGAGGGTGTCGTACCCTGTACAGGCTGTAAAGCCCACTGAGACAAATGTATAATTTGTGATATTGGGCTATATAAATAAACTTGATTTGATTTGATTACTTAATTAACCTAACTGATGAAGAAAACAATGTAAGAAATGTTAATAAAGCTAACGTTTGACTTACTGCTGTGTGCATGAAAGCTGACCGTACATGTAACCTGTGTGGGTGTGAAAAGGCTAACATGCTAAACGTTATGCTAACAAGCTAATCTTTAAAAAATACCAGGCGTGCAAAGTGTAAACGACGGCATGTTTCACATATGTTGCTGACTGTGTGCATTGCAGCATATTAACATCAGCACTCAGCTGAAGGCTGTAAAGTACAGCTTACACTGACACAGTACAGTCTGACATGTACGTTCACACTCAGGCACTTATTGGGAGCACCTGTGCATTTAACTACATGTTCATTATTGAGGTTGTAGTTTGCAGTGGTGTTGAACTGGACTGCATTATATTGAGAGGGGTTTGCATGAGGGGGGATATTAGAAACACACTCTGAAAAAGGCTCTATGCCGAAACATGGAAGCATGTATTAATCAAACAAGTGAAATGCTAGTTATGCTAGTGCTGATTAAAGACAATGTAAATTGCATGTTTGGAGGCATTGTATTGAAATTCATTCATTATTTCCTGTCGCCATAGCTTTAATGATTATTTGCCTTTGCCTTGCAGGTGTCAGGAGCAGTATTGGGACCTCTGGTATGTCTTGTCTGCGGAGGGCGAATTGGAAAGTAGGTGTTACTAAGGACTGAGCTGGTGGCCACGCTGTATGCAGGACCTAAATTCCACAATTTGGGGACTTGATACTACAATTACTTAATAGATGTTACGATGCAGCGCACACTGGGAGGAAGTGAAAGTGGAGAGGCTTGTGAAATGATCGCTGTGAGATCTGTGGAGTCCTGTCATATTTAAGACCTTTGCGTCAGCCGGGGGCTGGCAGGTAAAGTCCCTCTGATGTCTCTGACACATTTATAGTTTGTCTGTCATATGTACAAGGACCAAAACCGACTGCCTGTTTATCAAATCCATCACTGCATTTCACAGTTTCACAGCTGATATGTAAATGCTGTTCACTTTTTTTCTGTTGCATCTTCTCTTAGCTTAAGTCTGTGTCACATCGCTTATATTCAATTTTTGCATCTGTTTTGTTTTAATTTTTGAGTTGCAATTATATAGTATTTCCACTTTTGGATGTGTGAATGCATTAACTTATGTATGGAGAAGTGTTTTGTTTGAGCATTTTTGATGTATATAACGTAACTTTTTGGGTCTGGGATTAGTTAGCAAGAGTGTAATTAACAAAGCAGCAGCACGGCTGTCTACGTAGTTCAAACTTAACGAGACAACCTTGTATTGAACAATATTTTTATACATGAGACGCATCACTGCAAATCAATTTGTAAAGGGAGATCTCGGTTTCCCTGTGTGTGTTTTTTTCCATAGGGGTTTTAATATGACTAACATTATTCTCTCAGTGGAGGTCAATATAGAATATCCTTTTTTTTTTTTTTTCAAGATATCTTTTAAATCCTATGGATCAGTGAAGCTATATGCAAGAATCATGTTTTGACATAATGCAACACTGTTAGAATGCAGCTGGCTTAGGCCATCATGCTACACACGAAAAGCATGACAGAAAACATCAAAAACAGCAGTGCTGGTAGTGAATACAATGCTGAAGTCTCTGGGCAGATAATATGGCACCTTTAACATTAAAAAAGTCCACATCGGGGAAACATCAACTTTGACGTTTGAGCACCAGGCATCATTGATGTAACCACAGTCCGCCTCCTCGTGCGATCTGTCCTGTGCTCTGCCCGTCAAGTGCAACAGTTTGTGGATGTTATGATGGAGCCACAAAGTCCTGAGGCTGACCCTTAGGTCCGAGCTGGATTAGTTTAGCTCCCCTCTCAGTTCTCTTCCCCCTCCTCCTGTATGGGACTTCAAACATTTCAAAAGCCCGGCTAAGATAGACGCCACCCATCCAGCTGCCCTGCGCCGTCCAGTCGGGTCGGATAACGTATATCCGACATAACTTCACGCACTTAGTTCTCGGCCGGGCAGGCAGAGAAAATGGTGAATCTGTTATATCTTCTTCACTGTAAAAATGTGATTTTATTGTGGAGATTCTGAATCAATGTAATTATCAGATAAATCATTTCTGAGTTGGAGTTAAGAGTCGTGACAAGAAATGACATTTGTAAAACTGGTCAAGATCATTTAATTAAAAAAAACCAACAACAAATGATTTATCTGATGAGAGTGCTTCAAAAGAACACACAGAACAGCTGTGTTGTGTTGTTAATGTTCTTATTAAATTACCTCATTAATATTACCAATTACCATTTCACAAGTGGCACTTCTCATTACTCCTCCAACTCTGAAATGATTTATCTAATGAACTATATTTATAAAAAGATCTCCTCAATAATATCACATTTTAATAGTGAAGAAGACGAGAACAAACGTCATGTGCCATTATCTTCTCTCTTCTTACCCGGCCCAGAACTAGGGAAGTGAAGTTCTGTCCAACAGCGCGAGCGACCCAACTGCACAGTGCAGGGCAGCTGCATAAGTGCTGTCTATCTTTGCCAGGCTTTTGAATTGTTTGAGATATATATATATATATATATATACTGTATTTGTTATCTTTGGCTGCAGCCATCACATAACACTGAGGAAGTCTGTTACTGTAGTGGAGCACAGTTTGGGTTACATTAGTCACTTCCTGCACAGAGAAATCCTGGTAGAAAACTTTCCTAAAGTTTAGCTTTTTGTACATTGCTGCGGTTGTATTTGTTCATTTTAACATCATTAAATGATGGCGCAAAGTTGTTTCCTCTTCTTCTATTTTAAAGACTACACCATCCCCAACATCTTACCACAGGCAACACCGTTCAGATGTTATCCACAGTGAAGATTTATAAAGGCTAGTCTAACCTAAACCATGCAGGGAAGGAGGTCATGCAAATTGGAAACACTATTTTTAGACTTCAGACACATCTGTATGCTTGAGCTGAGGGCTCATTTTGTTCCAGCTGCTGCACACCACAGCTCGCCAATATGTCCTCATTGTCCTACCTTGTATGTTGTCTTTCTAGTACAACAGTCCATCGTACTTTATTAAAGACACGAGTATCGCAACATAAATTCAAACTTTAATCAATCTTCAAGTCAACATGAGAGCGTGAAGGGACAGATTCTTAAGCCCAATAATATTTTTTATATATATATATTTCCGCATGTAGACAAAACAGGCAAAAACATTTTTTTCATCCACTGAGTTTGGGCTATTTAACTTCCATAACATGTCTTATTTATTTATACATAAGAAAATACACATGTTTATTTTACTGCACTATTTGTGTCAGTAGATTTTTTTTCACAATTCACCAAAAGTTAGACAATTAGCCTCATTTGCATATTTAAACATAACATTTCAGAAAACTAATAAAACAAAAAATAATTGTTTTAATGTAAGCAATCAATTGGGGAAGTTTCATGGTGATATATATTAGTTCAAATGTTGACCCTATGTGTAGTGTCTCCCTTAAAAGATATTTTTTATTTTTTTATATTTTGGGCCTGAACCTGCGATGACAAAGCCGGTTAGTAATATTAGCTGGCTTGCTATGTCTCATGTTGTTGCACTTGCTTAATGTTTGTCTGTGTTAGCAAAGTGGTCACCTCCCTAGTTTTTGATCATTCATAATGTAATGTAGTCATAAAGAACACATGTGTAACGTTACAGCAGGTCCATATTGACGACAGCGATGTCCAAGGGAATTTCATCACTGCTTCAAATGTGCGGGCGCTAAATATATCGCAAAAATACCGGATCTTACATCATGTTGCTTTAGATATGGGAGCATAAAAAGCTCTCTATTGTTCCTGTTCACTCAGTTTCGTCTGCACTCTCAAATCTCATGAACCTGCACAATCTTACAGTAAATCTCAACGTGCAGATTAATTACCACTTTCATTTAATTTGCTCTCTCACTGGGTTTATTGCTAATGAACTTGCATACGCCGCCGTATCCACTCTGACTAAAACAGTGAACTTATTTAACAGTAACTTTGTCCCCTTCAAGTATCATTTCCCTCAGTGTCGACAGGCCTTATTCAGTCATTCTGCGGCAAAGAAACAGACACGCGTGAAGTTAATGCATCTTTATTTCATGCCACTACATTTCATAAGAAAGGACAAACTCGGTAGATTTCATTCCCTTTTCATAATAAAGCCTCATCCATCTAGGGTTTCACTCTCATATAGATTTATCGCTCAAAATATATTGAATTACCTACTCTTATGTACAAAGTTTCTCTACCATGTTTGACCTTCTGAAATGTATTCATCACATTAAAATGTTAAGTGAATTGAATACATTAACACTATTTAGATAAGATACATGTACAATTTGGTTTGTAATCTGGATATACTGCAAGCACTGGGAATACAGTTTAAATATCAAGACCACAGAGACTACTGCACTCAAAAACAAGAACAAGGTTCCAGTGTTGCTATTCAAAATATTAATATTTTCCCCCGATTTTATTGTTTTATTTATTTTTACAGAGCTTGGTTTTAATAGTAAATATAACTCACAACACAGTACTCAAAAGGAAGCAACGAGGACCGAATGAGCAACTATTTCATCTTCATACCTTCAAACCAGCAGCTTTTGGTGTGACACAAATACTGAACTTAAGAAAATCTTGTAGAAAGCTGTATGTCCACAACAACAATATGGTGACTCGATAGTTGGGCGTGCATTGTGTTGCAGGTATGTACTGTTGGAGATGGTGATGTGCGAGGATCAGTCAAGGACCGGGACTTGGCACGGAAGCGATGAAGACGAGGATCCTCTGATCTCCAACAGTACACTTCTCAGTTAATGCCTATAAGTGAGGGGTTAAGGTAGGAAAGGAAGTTCTGCAAAGAAGAGAGAGAAATCAATGTTGAAATCATGTTAAATCTGTTGCTACTGTCTTCTAAACAGGGTTCCCGCAGATCCCTAAAAAGTCTTAAAAGGCATTGAATTTATTACTAAAATAAGCCTTAATTGGTATTAAAATGTCTTAAATCAATCTTTTAAAAAGTTTTTTAAATGCTATGAGTGCTATGCTAAAAGTGGTCTTAAATGTAATTCCTAGGGGCCTTAAAAAAGTCTTAAATCTAACTTGCCTTAAGCTGTAGGAACCCTGTAAAGGTTAACATGTTGCTACATCATCTTCAGGTTGCAAGGTTCAATATGTTTATGAAATGAAAAGTTAACTTCCTCTGCAGCTTTGGGGGGAACTGTATTTAATCACAAATCACTGCAGAGATTGCTTTGCGATTCTCATTATCTTCCTCATCCTCAGCGGCCCCAAAGAGTCTGAATCGTCTGTGCTTTGTGTAATGGTCAGAAGTTGTTGCTTGGCAACACAGGATTGCCAGATATGATTTTCTGTACGAGGGTTAAATTGAATTGTCAGGGGTCTGCCTCATCTGGACCCTATTACTCTGTATCAACAAAGTCCCTGGGAGTGATGTGATGTGGTGGCCGCGCACCTCTTTTCACTCTGGAGCTGCTTAGAAGAGACCACAATCTTTAAGGTTTTCTTTGATGATGATGTCTGTCACGGCGTTGAACACAATCTCGACGTTCCTTGTGTCGGTGGCACAGGTCAAGTGGGAGTAGATTTCTTTCACTCCCTTCTTCATGTTCAGCTCCAAGAACTGCGCCTTGATGTAGTTGCTGGCGTCTTCGTACGAGTTGGAGCCTAAAACGAAGCGAAGGGGGCGAAGAGGGGAGCGGATTTATGAGTTTTGTTGTATAAAAAGTTGTACTCTGATCCTAATCAATTGTCCTAATCAATCCCTATGCATCACTGTCAGTCAGCTGACATGACTGAAAGTTAATATAATTACTTGCATCACATAATTAAATGTTTCTCACTGTCTGCAGGTTTAATCTCAAGATTCCTTACATGATCAATTTAGTCTTTTATCATTTTGTCTATGCAGTTTGAGTCACAAGTGAATCTCAATCTGTTGTGTTCGTCTTCATTCGTGTGCTATTAATTATGGATTTTCACACAATCACTCACTACAGCCTCACATTAATCAAAGCTCAAGCACGACTTGTGTATCACTGCGTGCCTGACACATGTAACCTCAGCATCTCCCTGTCCATCTAGCCTGATCTTCTCACTGCTGCAACAAACTTAGTCCTGTCATAGCAACACAGTGTGCAGCAGCTCTATAACTAACAAACCATTAAAGTAGCATCAGCCGATCTTACCATCATAGTCGGGGAAGCAGATACTCAGGTGGACTTTCTTGATCTTCTCTTCAAAGAGATCCTTCTTGTTGAGGAAAAGCACGATGGAGGTCAGTGCAAAGAATCTGTGGTTGCAGATACTGTTGAATAGATGGAGGGACTCGTGCATGCGGTTCTGCAACGGTCAGAAAGGAACAGGGTGAGTTTACCAGCCAACGTGTGTCGTCGTCTCGTGCGTTACCATCAGGGAGGGAAGTCTCGACTCACCACTTCGTCGTCCTCTACCAGCACCATGTCGTATGCACTGAGAGCTCCGCAAAAGATGATGCAGGTCACACCCTCGAAACAATGGATCCACTTCTTTCTCTCTGACCTCTGGCCACCCACATCGAACATCCTGTTAACCACACAGACAGTCACAACAAAGTCAGCCCTGGATATCACGCTGCTATAAGGCAAGTGCAAGCACCCCTTGTTAGGAATCACTGCTGTGAGGTTAAGTCAGTTTTTTCTGGTGTCGGGCTTTTGTCTAAGCCTTGTGACTCACCTGAAGTACAACTCTTTGCAAGAGAACTGTTCTTCAATGATACCAGTAGTTTTGACTCGAGATCGCAGCACGTCCTGCTCGGTGGGGAGGTATTCTGGCTTGCCGATTCTGTCCATTTCATTGAGGTAGCTGAGAACAAACGGCACAGCAATCAGGACTCTGATGCGAAGTCATCTTTATCTATAAACACGTAGCCGGCTGCCTCTTAAGTTTTACATGAAACCCCTCTACTGTTTCAATCCCAGTAGCAGACATGGACTCACTAGCCAGCAGAGTCGTTCAGCTGGTACTCAGCAGCTCTGTCGAAGCCGACCTGCACACCAGAGTCTTTCCACAGTTTCTGGATGACATCAGCCAGCTCGGGAGGCATCGTGCCCTCCTCAATGGAGTCGGACAAGTTCTGCAGCTTCTGTGCATTCTCCTGTGGTTTAAATGCACACAGAACAAAGATCCATCAGCACCAGCACAGTACTTGAACTGTTTATCGTACGATTTTATGTCAGTGAATATGAACTCTACAAGTTAATCATGTCTGATGTAAATCTTTTAAGTGTCATATGAGACCTGTGCAGCGGCCGAGCCAAAATCAATGCTCAGCATCTCCATGCCTCTGATGATAGCCAGAGCAGACTGCAGGATGTTGCCATAGACGACAGCTCTGAACTCCAGTTGTTCCTCTTTTGTGTAACCACCTTGATGCAGAATCCTGTACACAGGTAAAAGCGTTTTAGTTCAGGAAAAAGCTTTGCCAAACTTTGCTGCATTAATCCTCTGCTAAGCCGAGCTGGTTGGTATTTTATACATACAAATATATATATATATATATATATTAATTAAAAAGTAATTTGTGAAAACTTTATTAAAATAAAATGGAAATAATAGGATCCTGCAAGTTTATGCTTGTTTCAGATTCCCACACATGTAAAAAGTCAACACACTGGACCTTATATGGAGCTGGTGCTCACAGCGCCCCCTTGTGGTGCGTTTCTGACACTCGGCACTTACTGCCAGAGTGTAACTTACTGCACAAAACAAGTGCTGACAATTCAGAGTAAGCGGATGTTTGCCCTCTTGACCTTTTGTTAAAAGGCTTTACTGCACGTGAAACAGACGAGAGATGAGGGAGCTTTGGCCTGCTGGCTGCATGCCTGGCCGAAGCCATAAAATAAAAAAAAATTCCATAGCTTTCCACTGACATGGTGTGGATGACACAAAAAACAAAATCACTTATCACTCATTCTAATACTTACTTCATTTGTTTTACAATGGTGCTTTTTCCTGACTCACCAGCACCTGGGAGATAATAAAAAGGTTAGCAACAACACATACAACTGCTGTGATCCTCTTCACATGCCATTGGGTAGAAACACACTGTAAGCCGTAAACAGCCGAAGAATGTGCTTTGATAATGTGGTCAATTTAAAAGGGTAGTCTGCGCATAAATGCAGTGACTTTGACCCAAATTGCTGTCTATCTGTTTGGATTGCTTGAGGATGACTTTCTGAACATGGCAACACAACTCAATGACATTTGGTTTGCACTGTACAACTCGAAGAGTTATGCTCGAGTATCATATCTTTATGGAAATCATAACAATGCTATTCAAGAAAATCCACTGTGAACAGTTTCACTAATCACTGTTTTTGTATTAATGTTCTCTATCTCCATGCAAATAAACGTGTCAGCATTATAATGGAAAGTTAAGCTTTACGAGCCTGAGTTGAGCTTTAAAAACGATGTTTCACTTGTTGTCCAAGACAAATGTAAATAATTATGAAATCATACACAATTTACATAAAACAGAGGCACAGAAAGATGCTCTTTAGTGTGCACAGTGGAGTTGGCAAAAAGGCTAAATATATATGTGCTATAACAAACAACAGCAGCTAGAGTCAAGACAAGACTGTTGTCTGAGGACAGATTTTAAAGTGTGGATTCATTTATCTTCGTTTCAGCTGCTCTGTGAAATGACAGTGATTATGAAGTTGTTGGGTGTCTTCAGGTGAAGCCTTGTGATGGTTTAAAAGAGGACGCTAAACTGGCTGAAGGGACAGGGACGGCATAATCTCCTCACACCACAACAACAAAGCTCTTAGCTTTTTTGTCTTGCTGAGCTATATAATGTAGTCTAATTTTGTCTCCCCTAAGCAATTCATGCCAGATTATCAGGAGGTTTTTGTACACTGAGCACCTCGAGCTGTAACAAAAGCCACTGAGCTCCAGTGTGTTGGCAGACATCTCCAGACGTTAGTAAATCACACTGCAACTCAATGAATAGAGGCAATCCAGACAGGAGGAGAAATATGCTTCATTTGAACAGCTTCTTTGAATGAAGTGTATATTGTGCATGCATTAATGCACATGTGGACTGTGCAGTTGTGTTCGATTCAAGTCTCAGTTGTATGCGCTGGCAGAAAAGAAAAGATCAGATCAGGCTCTCTGCAGAACTGTAAGCTTGGCCAGAAAGAGTTTATCACAGAGCAGCCAAAGCTGGCTGTCCTGCTCTCACTGGAGCGACGTTAAGCTACAGCCTCAGATTTAAAGGCGCTCGTGTGGCCTCGCCTTCTCAGGTAGAAACTATTGGGTTCCCCCCGCTAGCAACTCTTTGTGATGAGGGAGTAATGACGGCACTGTGACGTTATCAAGACGTTTTGATGAGCTGCGATGATTTAATGAAGAGAACTTTTATCATCATCTTCTCACAATGTCCATCAGAGCCCACAAGATGGCACTCTTCTTATCTTTACTGCCTGACCTCTGACTACACTCCCCTGTGAGTCCAGTGGAAGTGTTTCAGACTTTCACACTTTGAAAGAATAATGCAAAGTTGTGAGACATGAAGTCTGCATTAAATACTTGAATTTCAACGTCCATCACTAGAGCTACAGCACTACTTGTCTCTGCAGAGATTAGTTACGATAAAAAATGTTGTCCTCTGACTTTTATTTGACAACATTCTTGTTTTCATTTTTGTATTTATTAAGTCACAAAATCCAACTCTCACACAGAATCATTAATAATCTGTATTTTTCAGTCTTTTTTTCAACATCGTCTCCTAGATTTTCATAAAGAAACAGTTTGTTGCTGTTATAACATCGGCGGTAATAAAAACACATTTTATAATTTCTGTGTGAGTGGAGGATCAACAAACCTCACCAGGTGGATCTGCTCTAAACCAGTTAGCTAATCGGATTGACATATCACTGCTGGGCTGTGATTCATTTAGACCAAAGGCTGTGATTGTTTTAAGCACCAATGTCCTTCCATTAGAAGCGACAAGTCATTCTTTACTGTTGAAAATCTAAGTACATTTTGCAGCTACTTTTTAAAATTGAATGTATTTGTCAAATACTTTTTTTTTTTAAAAAAGGATAAATGTTTCCAATGCTTTTATGGCTGATGCCTTTGAGAAATGTTAAGTTCTGCACAAAAACACAACTTAAAACAAGCTCAAGGATCTGCAGTATTTATATTATAAGTATTATTATGTCATTATTATAAGTATAAGCATAAGAAGCTAACATGAAAGTCTATTACTAATGTTAAAGTATACTTTCAAATCTTATCTAAGTCCTTACAACACTTTTTTTTGTTTAGCTTCATCTCAGATCCCATTGTTAACTGCTCAACCTGCAAACTTATCTCCCTCTGCGTTACTCCCGCTAAAGCCGTCTTAGTTTTGCAAAAGCTTAAACAGATCTCCCCTCTTGCTAATAAACTAATGTAGGGTTTTATCCAGAAACAAGCCTGTAGATCTTCTGAGCATATCGTATCTTAAATCTAACTAAGCAGTGAACAGCTGTGTCAGATGGCTCATATCCAATATTTGAAGATTATGCAGCAAATGAATCGATAAACTCCGAGTGAAACATCCGTCCTTAACATATGAATGCATTATTATGAATTAAATGATCTGCAACAGGAGTTAATTCTCATCCTGCAACTTAGAAAAAATAGTTTACCTCTCCGGTTTAAATAAAAAGCTGACTGAAACATTTTCTCAGTCCCTGATTTAAATTTTATTTGTCAGTTACACCTGTTGAGTGTTGGCTGAGAGCAAGTCCCCTGTTCTTCTCCGCAGACCTGAACTTCCACAAAAAGTTTTGCTCAATCAGAGATGGAAAATTAAAAGAAAATAAAGATTTTGTAAGGCACTGAATCTTTCAAAGTGAAAACCAGTCTGAGCGCTTTGCACCACTGAGACAAAAAGGAAATCTTGATGCAACAAGACTATTCATAAGTCCACTTACCAAGCAGTAATAGCTTGACTGTTTTAGAGTCCTTATCAGCATCTTCCTGAAGTTGTTTTTCCAACTCCTTTGACTTTTTGTCCTCGGCGCTTGCTCCCGCACCCATGCTTTCTTCCTCCAGAAACTCAAGATCCTCAAGGATAGAAATTTTGACGGTTCTTCTGGAGCAGTGCAGAGAATCTGGTTGCAACACTAATCGTGCTGAAAGGCGATTTCCGAGCGGAAGGAGATTGGGAGGGAGGCGCTTGAGTCCTTCGTTGGCCTCTTTCAAAGAGATGATCAGATGGTACCTTGTCAAGGTTCAAGTCAATTCAGCAGCTCTTGCCAGCATAGATCTACCCTTTTAATTCCCTCTGCTTAAACCTCTTACTTAGGAGTGCCTCTTCCTGATTGGTTAGCCAATCCTATTAGTGTAATAAGGGTAATAGTGAATGATGTAAAGAAAAGAAGGAAATACTTGCATACATACTTGGGCTCAGTGAGAGTCATTGATCTCATCAGTCATTGGTTTGTTTTTCCTTATACAGAATGTGTCTGACTATCATAGAGTCTATGATGTGTATATACAGATAGGAAGGAATTACACTCTAAATTACTCTTTTTCTGCAACTATGATATATAAATGAACTAAAAATAAACAATTTAAACTGCAATGTCATCACAGAGCCTCGTCAGCCTGTCGGTATATATACACGGTATATTTATATGGTTTCGACTTGACGAAGATGTTGAACATTTAAATGTATGTGGGGTTTGCAGTGGGCGTGCATACGTTGCTCTTTTGATCCATACTGTATCTTCCGCCTGTTGTACTCTTGACTCCAGTCACATGGACGAAGCGGGGAGGCATTAACCTCTCATAAACTACTTATAGTTAAGACCTTTAAATCCCAGGTGGTGTGGTGCCTGCTAAATAAAGCAACTGCCATTGTCACTGTGCTGTTTTAGTCGGGTCCCAGCGACATCATGACCTAAATATGTTTCCCAATCCACCTTAACCAAAACTATCGCTTAAATATAAATGTTTTCTTTGAGCCAGAGCAGACGTTTTTAAGACAGGAGGTGGGATGTTACGTGCATTAAGCGTGTTGTTGCAGGATTGGAGCAGCTGATCTGTGAGCCGGTCAGCCCTGCGGCATTGATCTGTGGAGGTCAGTGGGCCTGGTCTTCAGGGCCGTCATCTCCCTGCGTGTTAGAGGACATACTGAGATAATGTATCGAAGGTTATTAATAAAGTCAGAAGACGGGTGGCTGATGTCTATTTCTCCCAACAAAGTGCGTCAGAAACCAAGTGTTTACAGTGTTGTTTGGTTTAGTTTAATAACTTTAGCGTCAACAGCTTTTTAGTTGAGCTCTAATTTATCCTTCACTTTAAACACTTTGGACATTGCATTTTAGAAGTGTGGTTAAAGCATGAAGCATCTTTGGTACTGAATGTTTAACTTGTTTGAGGCAGTAGAGCTGAGTATTACTGATGCACTGACACTGCTATGGAAACATGTGTTGTATGTGATAGGTTTACATTTTACACATTTATCTTAAAATAATGTTCCCATGCCCATATGTACACTACATTGAAAGGGTTATCGTCACCTCTCCTTAATCACTTCCAATGTAAGTGATGAGGGACAAAGTCCACAGTCCTCCTGTATAAAACCTGTGTTTAGCTGAAGCTAAGATGAGGCCTGGAAGACAGAAGCAGGACACTTTCTACTAAAAAGACTGATACTCGGTTTGATTAACTCACGACTGCTGAATAAATTAATATGAATGAACAAATATGAATATTAACTTCAGCTGAACTTTAGAAATCGTTTTTATGAGCTCGGCTTTAGTTCGTAGAGGCTGTGTTAAGAGACTGAAAGTTCAAAGATGTGTACTATTTTCTGGATAATTTGAAATCAGTGTCCTGCTCCTGACACTTTAAAACCTCCTTTAATGTAGCTGGTAATACTTGGTAGATGAAGTGTAGGTCATCACTTATCTGTGGACATATTCTTCAACACTGCTGCATAAACTGACATATTAACAGGAACATGTGATCGGATATTTATATTTACTGCGACATGTCTTTGTGGCTTCAACATATGCAGATAATCTTACTATGAATTATTATGAACTTGTTGAGACAGAAATATCTGCTTATCATTCATTAGGTTAACTGATGTAATTCTTTGTGGTTAATGTGCTTGCTGATTATGGCTAAAGTTAGGCAGCGATTACAGATAGTTGTTTGTTGTGTTCAACTTCAGCTGTACATTAGCAGTATGACAGAGTCGTTAAATCAGGCTTCAGGTTTGGAGCTTAACTGTACATGACCCCGTAAAACACCATAAAAGCAGGCTGCGCCGGCTAAACCTCAGGTAGATGGGAATTATTGTCTTTTAAAAAAAAATGCTTTTTGCAAACTTTGCATTCAGTGTTCCTACATGTTTCTAACTTTCTCTGTCAATCAATAGTGGGAGGAGCAGGTATAAGAGAACTTTGCTCATACGGTCTGGGAGCCAGTTTAGTGACGTAAGGGTCAAATAGGCTCAGCGGGCAGCTAAAGGATTGACAGACATCTTTGAAGAAGAAAAAGTGTGACACTTGAATGAAGGTGAAAACAGAAACAATGATTTCACAAAGTTACTCAG
>CALSBV010010214.1:4211962-4262468 GCA_943590825.1 Bovichtus diacanthus
TTGAATGAAGGTGAAAACAGAAACAATGATTTCACAAAGTTACTCAGCGGCTTCAAAAGATCGTCTTCAGAAAATCTTTGTTTCCTGTTTTTAAAAGGTGGAGGCATTGAAATATACTTGGGTGCAGGAATTTAAATATAATATACTGTATATATATATATATAGTATATATATATATATACTATATATATATACTGTATATATACTGTATATATTTATATATATAATTTAATTCCAGAATCTGTTGTAAAACTGTAGCAGCCCCACAAACCTAAAACAACTCCAATCAGGGACTTTTCTTTTCAGGCGTACATATTGTACGTCAATGCATCAAAAAAGCAAACCCCACTTTCCCTTTCATCATACTGCCTCACCTGTCACCTGGTCATAGTGCAGTTCTGTGATGAGATACCGAGCATTAAACTCAGGTTACTCTACCTAAGCATGTAGTGCTAATTGCCTGGGCCAGGGTGTTTCAGGTCTAAATCCCTGAACGCTTCCAAGCAGGCTAATCGCAGTAGCACATCTAGTGATGGCGGCCAATCCCATTAGGAGGTGGATGGCGTAGCCCCACTTTCTGCTCAGTCCCTGCGTCTCTGATCTGTTGACAAGATTACCCACAGAGCCCTAGATCATCCAAAAGGAAGGGGCTTAACACATCGTCTTTTAGAGGGGTGGGTGCAGGGAAACTGAAGATTTGTAAGATTTATGTTTTTAGCTACATAGGTTACTAATACACATCACAGGGCAGGAAGGATGAATATGGATGCGGCTTTTTTCGTCACATTTATTTGTCAAAGAAAGCCGAGCTGGAGGTGTACTGATACTTCATCCACATCGTTAGTAAAAACACTTGCTTTTTATGATCACAGTGAGCCTTTAATGAATCTTCAAACGCCTCATATTACAGCCATAAATACACAAGAAAGTGCTGATTCCCCTGCTTAAATTAAGGACTTCAGCGAGACAGAGCCCCTTTAGAGCCCCTTTAAACGAACACTTAAGTAGGCAGATAGATGATCAAAAGTTAGATCAATGTATGTGATTTCACCACAACTTTGGTGAAATCCAATCACTCCATTGTCAGGATCAAGCTGGTAACTTGTGTTTGACAGATGAGCCCTCCTTTACTCTCCTAAATGTGTGTCGCGTGGTGATTACTTTGCAAATCCTCCGCAGAATACATTACTCTGCAAGCTTTTCTACAAGTCTGCAAAATAAACTAGTGTACTCCCTCTAATGAGGACTGTAGGTGGCACCGTCCTGCCGCAAGATGTTGTGATACTCGCCGCTAATCCTCTTACACAAAACATCTTGTAACTCCATCATATAGCTACCATTAGCTCTAGGATGATAAAGGATGACTTATATTATGAAGCTTGTTCATTTTCACCAAGGTTTTCGAAAACATACCAATCGTTTTTTTTAACGTTTTTATTAAAGATTTTCAAATATATATTAACCCACATTATACTCAAACAGAAAACCGTTATTTGTATTTTTCTGTGACGTACTTTCAATTATGTATCACACAGATACATGGACTGTATTTCTGAGTGAACATTTCTAAAAAAATAAGAACAAGAATTGGGGTGAGACACATGGCAAATATACTGCAATGATTTTATATTATATGTAATACATTATATGTTCAACTTTCTTTCCTCTTTCATTCACCAGAAACATCTCAGTCATCCACCACCTACTGTATGTGGAGTGTTTCCCTGCTGTTTGCACAGTGCATGCTGGATTACTCAGTAAAAAGAACATAATCCAAATGCTCTCCCAATAGACCTTTTTTAATGGCAGACATTTTTGATATGACATAGTAGGAAAAGCACAGGTGTGTTTATTAACATTAAATGGAATTGCGTTCCACTTCGGGCAGACCCTGGCATTGTGCATGCCGGCTCACTAGAATAGTTTAGTGTGACACTGATGTAACTGAGCCATCGCTAATGTTATTTGTCAATTTCACCTGTGTTTTTCCTTCTATGACAAAATGTGTGCTGTGAAAAAGGTCTATTTTCTCGTCAATGGCTGCATGTATAGATGTGTCTTTGCCATTGGAAGAAGCTGTGTGTGTGTCCAAGGTCAACGTATATTTTCCTGCAGCTGAAGAGGGATTAACCCCCCAGACAGATTAACTTTAGAGGCAACGAGTGAAAAGAAGTCAGAGTGGAGTCAAGGGGATTTTGTTTATGGACACAGTACATCAGACTCTTTGTCCTCAATCATCCATTAACTCCTCTACGACTGTCTGACACAGCAACACGTTGGCTGTCTTTATCTTTGTGCATCACTAGGATCCTCTCTGCCTTTTCTTTTGTCTTTTATCTGTTGATCATTTTCGCCGTGTCAATGCATCTGACATACACTTTGGAAGGGTGTGAGTTTTTTGTGTGTTTTCTTTTTTCTTTCAAACTTTGGAAGCACAACCTCAGCTCCTGATATAAGTCTATGATTAACTGTATAACCAAAATACAGACACTCAAATATCCACAATGTTGATCCCACAGCCATTAACAGCATACAATCATGCGTTCTATTATATCAGGCTTTCCATCCGAGTGAAACGTTTTCTCATGTTTTGCCACATATTTTCTGTATTATGTGTTTGATGCATTTCATTAAAACACCAACGTCGTTGCTAATAATTGACATATCCCCCAGACTGTGAAAAAATTCAGACAATTTTGGTCTCTAAGGACATCGGAACAGCTTTTTAAAGGGATGCACAC
This sequence comes from Bovichtus diacanthus, assembly GCA_943590825.1. Classification (NCBI taxonomy): domain Eukaryota; kingdom Metazoa; phylum Chordata; class Actinopteri; order Perciformes; family Bovichtidae; genus Bovichtus; species Bovichtus diacanthus. The sequence goes on from CALSBV010010214.1 coordinate 4,214,704, forward strand.
GGGTTACGACGTCTGCTGCTCTTCGTCGCTGACATTCAGAGCACCTGCTCTGTTCATCCACACACACATCCAGCTCCATCTGCTCCATAAATGTCCTCAGGGGAGGAGATGTTGTCACATTACAAATCAGCTTCATCTCTTGTTGAAGTGGGTGTGGACGTGGGTTGTGCAAGTGTGGATGTGAGGTATTTGTTCTGTGTTTTTCTTATTTGTACGATGATTAAAATGCCATTAATGGAAAAAACGTGGTTTGTGGGGGCCAGGTTGTCCAAAAGGCCTTTATTAGAATAGCTTTGTGTGTGGGGCGAGAATTTAGTTTCTCAGAGGCTTCGAAACCCTGTGAAACAAAAACAATAGGGAAGACACTAAGTCCGTGAATGTGTTTTGCACACAAATTGTTAAAATGTTTAGCAATATATGTATTATGATAACTGGGATGGTTTAGAGTCAGGCTTTTGACTGGATAAACATAAAAAACGTTGCCTCCTGTCCAAAGCCAAAACTAAAATCTGCCAAGAAAAAAAGGTTTCCTTCCTAAAACACAGCTCAAGTAAAACTAAAAGGTCCTTAAATCATCACATAATAATCAATCAAACTGGACATAGACTTCATCTATGATCTCACATAAAATCACGTAAACAAGCAAAAGTCTTTTCTCTTCAGGGAGAAAAGTAAACCTGTAGACATGAGCTTTGTGTGTAACTGTGCACGCAGATGTTTGACTTCTGGTTAAGTTCAGCTTCATACAGGAAGTGTAGCTTTATCCTGTGAGATAATATTCTCATAATTCAGGTTTGAAAAACAAACCCTCTTTAATTCTCCATAAGATCTACTTTGTGCATTTTAATTGGTGCCTGGTGATGTTATCATGTGCTACCATTTTAATGATGTCACTGAGCAGTTTATGTCAGATTTACAGGCTGCAGTGTGATGTTGCCTGCAGTCAGATTCACGACTCCCCCATAAATACCACAAGAGGGCGCTGGCTCCGCAGTGCACACACCTCTGCTGCTCTCAGGACAGTCTTGCTTCATCATTATCCTTCAGTTTCACTGTCACTGTTTTACACATATGTTTCAGTTTTTTATCCAGGAGGTGACTCTGACATCTTGATGTTTCAGGTGATTTATCAGGACTGAATACACATGGGGTTTCCATCATCCCGTGATATTTTTCAGCAAGCTCCTGGTCTGTATTCACAAAGGCATTGTTATGTAAAACCCATAAATGCTGAGTGGAAAGAGGGATGTGAGAGTAATTTGTGCTTTCATTTGCCTTTTTATTCCGTCTCTCTGGAATGATGAATTCATTTCTACTCGCCCTGAATTGATGGCATTTTAATTACTCTTCACAATACTTGAGTCCTTTAATTGTGCAGCAAATGTTCCTACATTTGTACTTAAAGATATGTTTTAGCAGTATACTACATCTATGCTTGGTTCACTAAATGTGTTATTTGATATAATGATTAAAGTCTAGACAGTGCCTCACCTAACATTTATTATTGTTTCCCCCTCTGAGATTTTGCAACCCAGCGAGTTGTTTTCCAAGAAACAGTACTGTCTCATCACACTGTCTCCTCTCACAGGCTCAATGAAAAGTCACAATAATCAAATGAATGTATGAATGTAGTAATAAAGATTCAGCATTTCACACAAGATTGGTCATTATTTTATATATATATCATTTTTATATGCACAGTATATACGTATATAAATATATATATATTGTTTTTATTATTACATCATTCTACATTTTTGTTGCATTTATTTTATTATCAAGCCTAACCACACACATATTTGTGGTTGTCGTGGCAACAGCAGAACTGGTGTGCGTGTGTGTGTGTGTGTGCGTGTGTGTGTGTTTGTGTGTGCGTGTGCGTGTTTACGTGTAGCAGGGGGGAAGCCGCGCCCCTACATCCCGCCCCCCCAAGCCTCCATCAGTGCTGCAGCTCAGGCACGAGAGCGGCACTTTTGGAGGGGGAGGTGTCTGTTTCGCTGCATAAGGATGCTCCGCAGCTCCACGCTGGACCAACCAGTGTGGAAATCCCTGCTCACAGGCATGTAGCACACACACACACACACACACTCTTGCGCTGACTGCAATCAAACCCCCTCAAGCTCCCAGCATCTGTGCTACATCTCTTTTCTTCTCCTCCTCCTCCTCTCTCAGTGTGTAGCTCTCCGACGCTCCGTCCTCCGCAGCTTTGACTCTTCACTTCTTCCATCCTTGCCAAGCTGAACCGCAAAACCTGGGATCATGTCCTCCAACCTGCCCCCAGGGACCGCCGCCGGGGCCAAAAACAAGCCCCTCTCCCCCTTCAGGAAGCGAGGCAGCCTGCAGTATGCAGCCAGCACAGGTGAGTGCAGGGGTCATGGGGATGCAGAGGGAGGACGGTGACAGAAGGAGGAGGACTCTCACGTGAAATGAGCCCGAGGTGCTGTGGCCATGGACGGTGCATTGTTACGTGCATTCTGACTTTTGAAACATTATACTTTGATTTCTGATCATTTATCAATGAAAGAAAGCACTTACCAGAGGAAGACACAGGGTGCAGTACTTCTTCTCTGCGAGTAGTTTGGGGAAAAGCAAACCTGTTGATTTGGGAGGTGTAGCGTGCAGAGGATGCTCCCTGTGGAGGATTTCAGCATGCATACCCTGCAGTTTTATTTTTTTTATAAATGCCACAGCATCCATACATTCTCCAGCATCAGCCCGAAGTTCATTTGAAATAGGATGAGTAGTTGTTGTGTGGAAACATGTATGTGTTGCTTAGATAAATGAGGTGAGGGTGTTTTTCATTTAGCCCGATGGCAGTATGTGGCCTGAAGAGAATATGTAGGTTGGTACCTCAGGGACTTGATCCCCCGCTGAATGAGAGGATTAGCCTCCACTCTGATGGATGCACACGCCGGTCAGCCTTTCATCCAAACCACAAAGACTGTAGAATGACCATATGACGAAAGGCCAGCCATTTAAAGACCCCTCCCTCTCTGCTCATTCACAGGTCACCTCTCAAGCTAAACACGCTTTCTCCAAAACGCCACCAAAAAGGTTCATTTAGTTCACATTAATATCATGCATTTAACGAGAAACATTGGTGCACTTGTGTCAATGAAAAGGAATTCTTGATATCTTGAAAATGTGTTTATTTGTATAGGAAGCGGATGATATAATCTCCCTCTGCTGGCAGATTATTTTATTTATTATTAGAATTACATAAGACATAAAATCGTTGGCTCAAAAATGTATGTATCTTTAAAAATCACCAAGGTCATGTTACTACTGGGGACACACACGGCCGACAGTAACATGCTGTGACATTATGATGACTGTGGAGGTTCGGCAGGTTGAGTTGTAGCCATGATGGTTACCTCTCCTCCAATAGGGATGCTCCCTGTGATTACCCTCATGACAGCTCGCAAGCTGACGGTGTAAAGAGTCGTTCGTGAGAGACAGATTTCTTTTTCTGTTTTTTGTAGGACTGTGCACAGATTCTGCCTCAGGGGTTTGATTTAGAAAGTCTCTGCAGAAGCACATTAACATAACATTCACATTGTGTGTTGCTAGAGCTTCCAGGGGGCCATCTGAATAGGCAAAGATGACATTTAGGTGACGCATCGTCTTTTGTTTTAGTTTTTTCAAAAGGGCACTAATCTAGTTTTGGGCAGAATATACTACAGAGTCTGTGTAAATAGTCAAACAGGCTGCACAATCATTTAAGTGCATTAGAGGGACTGCTTGAATAATGCCAGTATCATGTCTTCATATGCTCTTTGAATACTTAATAAAGTGATTGCCATTATTACAGTATTATATACAGTCAGTCTGAACAGGATCATGAGTTATCGTCTGACACTCGTCTGCTGATGGTGGAGGTCAACACGAGCTGGAGGAGCTTTATCTTATTAGGTTGTTGCTCTAAGAATCCTGAACTTTTCATCCGATCTAATGGGCCGATCAATCAGCGCAGCAGAGCGGCTGCAGCACATCTAATCGGCATTAAATGAGTTTGAATCACTCGCATCTTAGCTTTCTTTAAAGGTTATGGACCCCCTGTACACGTAATATACGGTTCCCTGTCTATCACGCAGCCCGTTGCTCTCCGGTGCAGTTATCGTGTGGAGAGCTCTGGCATACTTGTTGGCCATATTTAGCACATTATTGCAGGGTTTGTGGAGGGAGCTCCGCAGGGAACGGCAGTGTGTGAATAACCTCTCTGGCTGTGAAAAAGGTAATTCTGATACACCCACTCACCAGTTGGACTATTCTGTGCGTCACACTGTTTTATACCTGCTTAAATGAGCAACGAGAAGAACGTTACGCAGCTGTGTATTTTCTCACTGATGAAAGCTTTGCACAGCGAGTGACATAAACAGCCATTATTATATTCAGCAAGAGCAAAAACACTTATATAATATAATACAATATATATAATATATCATAATAAAATATAATGATAATAATTATAAACTTTATTGTATAGCACCTAAGTACTTTACCAATATAAAAACAGAGAAATTAAATACTAGACAAGAACACACACCAAGGGTTGGGACGAGGTGCTGGTCACTGGAAGTAGAATTGAAAATAGGAAAAAAAAAAGTGTCACATTCATATGCATTTCTCTTTTATTCAGGTGACATTGCATTTCAATGTTGTTGATCCTGAAGAAGGCGAAGGACCGAAACATCATCCAAATGTGGAGTGTTGACTCGTAAACATAGATAATGACTACTCACAAGAGCTCATGAAATACATCATAAACAGTCGAGTAAAATATAATAAATATATGAATTTTAAATATCGGTTGTTTTTTTTATACTTTTCCCATATCCAGCCACTTTATTTAAGTATATGTAGAAAAACATTCCATTACAAGTAAATGTCATGCATTTAAAATCCGAAGTAAAACCACACAAATACTAACAGAAGTAACTACTGAAATGATCAAAAGTAAGAGTACTCTTCTCTCAGTCAGCTGCAAAATCTAAATGTTATTTACATAATAATAATAACAATGCAATAATAATATATATTTGATATAATAATATACATCTGCATAGTGACTACTTTTGATACTTGTATTTCTCTGCTCAGCTTTTACTTTAAGTCAATTTAGAATGCAAGACTTTTGCTCTTACTCTAATAATGACTTTAGGTTGGGTAGATTAATGCTTTGCCAGCCTCTAAAGTGTCTAAAGTGAAGACGAGCTCATGTTGGTTTTGTGTGTGATGCAGCATCCGACCGTCAGAGGGAGTCTGGTCTGAACAAATGCAGCTGCACCGATGAATCAATGAACAGCAATCTTGTTTGTTAGGTTCCTCTTGGGGCCACATCAATTTGATTAGTCCTCTTGAAAGCTATTTTTGTTTTAAGTGCCTTGAAAAGAAACACAATCATTTAATCTTAAGAGACAGAGCGGTAATTTACTGGTTGTCGGATTGTGTTTCACTCTCTGTAGCATTCTGGGTTTTTGTGTGCACTCTGTCAGCACTGCTTTTTGAACTGGATCGCTCCAGTTTTTAAGGAGCTCTCTCTATAAGTCTAAAAGGAGCAGAGAAATGTGTTTTATTTGCAGTATATGACTGTCAGGAGGTTTTTAACCATTAGTTTGTATTTTACGGTTGTATGAGGTTACTTAAAAAAAGTATGTATTATGCTGTATCATGAAATTGCATCATTTTATTGAATTATTCATTCGTTATTTCATCAGTCTTAGCATACACACAGTTCTGTGTTTATAGCATGGGAAAGAATGTTCCAGAAATGACTGCTGCAACCACAATGGGGGCAACGTGCTGGCCCTTTAATTTCATTCCTGTGAGATGACATGGAGGCAAAGTCTCATTTATTAGACAGTCATCTCCCTCAGACTGCCGCTATTCAGCTGGCCAAAGAAAAGACCCTGACATCTCAGACCTTACCGCTGAGCCAGCACCATTTTATTCTCACTCGCACAGACGACACAAACATCCCGAACACATGGTCCTCTCTCAGCAAAGCACAGCACAGATGATAAAGTAGAGGACACGGGGGTGCTGTGAGAGAACTCGCAGCAGGAAAAGCCACATCCGCCGTGATGTACGTCGTCTCCCTCCCCCCGCCTCCTCTCTCTCCTGTGGTACGTTCCAGATAGATGTCAGAGGCATTTAAATGAGGAGGATCAGCTCCAGAGGCAGCTAGTGCAGCGACAGCTGGCCTGAACCAGGAGGCAGACAGAGCAGAGGGGGGTCACACACAGGGATGTGAGGGGGAGTTCATGGATCTGCTGGACCAGCTCTTTGTATGTATCACAGGGACAGATTAAGGGAATAGATGAAAATGACTCTTTGACTCTATGAGTGTGTTTATGTGAGAGCGTATGTGTGTTTTTTCCAGTGTTGTCATTGGACTGAGTGTTTGAAGTGTTTCTTTCTTGTGTCCCTCCATTCCTCGCTCCCATCATTTTTAAGCCATCTTGAAAGGACAGCAGACGCCATCCTGGTCCATTTGCTGTTTAGCATGCTCCATCTCCCTGCCAGGACAGTCTCTCTGTCTGTCTCTCTCTGTCTCTGTCTCTCTCTGTCTCTGTCTCTGTCTCTCTCTGTCTCTCTCTGTCTCTCTCCGCCCTGCTAGCTGCTGGTTAGCGCAGGCTCTGAGGAGACAGGTACGCTCCACTACCCTCATCCTGTGCAAAAGCACAAATAACGTTCTCTCCTCCCCTCTAACCCTCCCCCCTGTTCCCTTTCCCTCTTTCACACTCACTGCCACTCTCCTCTGCCTGTCCCTTGACGGCTTTGTGTAATAGCCCTGAGCAGTGCTGTCTTTAGTCCATTGAATGTCCCACAAACTGGTTTTCTCTCTCTTTTTGAGGTGGTATAAAGGCGCAACCGTGCACAAAAAGGCAGAGCAGATCGATAAATTGTGCCGACTACACCTGCAACTGTGGGATCTGGTAGCGAGGGCTGTTTTTAAAGGCTAGTGGGCATCCTGCGTTTATATTTTTATCGTTCCTCTTCTTTGTGGTTCAAGCGAGAGGGCTGACAGCACTAAAGGAAACACAGGAAAGAAGTTTCTACTAGAATACCACCATCTGCAGACATGCAGCTGCAGAGACTAAAGCAAAGATTTTGATTACACATCTTGAGAGTTTGATGCAGAGCCATTGAGAGATGCTGGAGGAGTAAGCATCCTTTAGAGGAGTATCGTTAAATCCTGCTGCATTCTCCCTGCCATGCATATGCGTTTGTCCTTTGGACCCGATAATCTCTATATGCTGAATTGTATGTCTGCTATATTTTCTTGTGAAACACAAAGTGTAAGATAAGTGACATTTTCTTTCTGATTGTATGGATGTGTTAGTTGTGGAAGCCAAACTGCTTTGATTTGATGTTCCGGCACTAAAAACTAGGTGTTTAACTTTGATCGTTAAGTATCAAAAAACTCTAAAATACTAATAGTTGGCTGCAAATGCCGAGGAAGATTTGTGATCTTGTTTTTATAGAGTTCCTGAATTTAATCAAAATGTATCTAGTTTTAACTCTTTTAGAGTTGTTGTACACCGCTTGTCTTTAGACAACATGGAACATTTGCCTTATTTTGTTAAAATAAGAAACGGAAAAACATTTAAATTCTTCAAAATAAGGTACTGCAAAGAGTATGATTTTGTTATCTGTACTGAAACTTAGTTGATGTGTCAGCACTAGTATTGACACATTTCAAACAATACCCACTCTTACTTAAAATGTACCAAAGTGAACCTCCAGTGCTGCTTTGTTTATATTGGTAGTCCTGCTTTCTCAGCAGCACTGACACATGAGCTGTGTGAGTGAGTATTGGTTCTCGCTGTGAGACATTTGCCACAGAGGCTGTGAGTCACTGGCATTTTAGTGTGTGGAAATCTGCACAGTCAATGGAAGCAGACCACTGACTGGTGGTAGATCCCAGATCCCAGAGAGGAGGGGATAAAAGAAAAGGAATCTCTTGATATTATAGTATTATTCATCCTGGAATGTTATTTCATTCATACAGGGATTCATGGGGGGGGAGTAGCACTGTAGATGAAGTTTCACAAGAGTCTCTTGACCCCCGGACCTCTTATTCCCCTCTGGCCTGTCAGCTTCGGATAACTTTCCACTTGTGATGTCATCCTCAGGGACCGATCCGGCACCATCCGGTTTGGGTTAAACTGGAGTTAGGGCTCTCCACTGAGTATTGCTGCTGCATTATGAATGCAGTGGAAGTCCTGCATTAACCTGATACTATTTGACCTCATGCTGAGGCTGTGCAAGATGATGTGTTGCATTGTTTTTCATTCAACATGTTGATCTTTTTACAGCTCCAATCTATCTTACTCATGTTTCTTTAAGCCCTTGTGCTGTTTTCCTCCTGCTCCTATTTTATATCAATAAAAGCTTCAGCCAACTAGATTATACGGTACGTTCAAGCGAAACGTGACTTTCATTTCTGAGTGGTTTGCTCTCCAACTGTGGGGGGATGAGTTGTTATGTAACCATAGATGCTACTGATCCAAATATAGCAGCCATTAGGGGATTAGCTCCGGGCCCGGCTGGCTTGGCTAGGCTCGGCTTTGCTGTGGCCCAGTATGGATGTCTTTGCCGCTGGTCGCCTCCCGCCCTCCACACCAGTGTCCGCCGTCATCACGACAAACTGACGTGCCCCCAAACCGACAGCAGAGATAACATCTTAGATTACACCCTTACATTACTCTGACAGGCTCCCTGCCATCACCAGAGGAGCATCTATCTGTGGCTTGACTTTGAGACTAGAGGACAGTTTGTTATCACAGCATGTGTTCTCATTTTTATTTATTCAAGCTAGCTTAGGATAGACATAAGTTACTTGGTATTTCACATTTCTATCAATTATTTATCAATGTGTCCAGTTGTGGTTATTCCATGATGTTTGCAGATGAAGCAACATTTGTTCTTTCACATTAAAATGTTGACTAGGGCTGCAACTAACGATTATTTTTGCAAAATAGCCATTATAACGTATTTCCTAACTGCCTAGATAAAGTCTATAATGTCTTGTTTTGGCTCACCAGATGTTCAAAACCTCAAAATAATGAATGTACAATCATATAATGCAGGAAAAAGCTGCACATTCTCACAATTGAAAAGCTGGAACCAGGGAATGTGTGGTGTATTTTTCGATTATCAAAATAGTTCATAGATGGAGTAAGTAATTCATTGTTGCAGGTCTAACTTTGACTCATTGATTGAAGACACGACTGTGACTCTGGTTTATGTGCTTATGCAACATGGTTCAGTCTAAACCATTTGTCAATTAATATTGAAAAATACAACTATTACTTTAAGTAGTAAAAGCATATTAGATAAAGACTGTCTCAATCCATGCTTACTTTTCATACTGTAACATGTATAGATATATACTATACATCTTCTTCTAGACTGCAACCCTGAAGAGCATTTTCAAAAAAGTTATTTTATTTTAGAAACTGATAATTACTGTTTACAAATATCTACTTTTATACTGTATACCATATACAACTCAGGGAGGGAAATATTCCAGGTAATTTCTTGTCTTATTTTCTGACTACATCACAGATTAACTCGTATGTAACTCTTTTTATTTATTTTTCCTGCAGATTCCAGTTTTATTTGTATGTTATTTGTTTGATTTAAACTTACTCAGACTCAAAGCTCAATGTTGGAGCTCGGCAATTCAGCCTTTTGAAGGTCAAAGCGAGCCCATCTGAATATTTATACACCGAAGGAGTCTGTTCCCCTTCCGTGGTCGTTGAAGTCTTTTAGCCTGAAACACTTGAGTATGTTTTGACTTTTTTTTTCAGCGTGTTGAGTAGGATGCGTTGAGCAGAAGGTGATAAACAATGTGGGGAGTTGGGGTCTGGCCAATGATTACACCATCACCTCTTTCCGTCTGCCTCCTCAAGTGTTTTGTACCTTTAATGAGGCTTTTTGTCAAGTCCTAATCGGCCCAGTTAATTGGCCTCTCTGGCCTCCTCACTGTCCCCATAGAGCAGAAGGACTCAGACATGCTGTGTTAAATAAATCAGACTCTTAATTTAAGCAGAGCACAATGACAACACAGACTGCAGATATCCCACAGTGCACCCTCTTTGACCTTCTTGTGTGTATTAATATCGACAAACAACAGGCTCAGTGACACTCGAGCACACGCGGGATAAAATATTTAACAGGATGATGAATATTTCAGTTTCAGGTGTGTTGTTTCGAGGTAAAGATTAAAGTCATTGCAGACTAAATATACAGGGGGGGGGGGCATCTCTGTTTTAATGTTCCTCCACTCACCAGCCGTCCTTGTCCCAAGTCTTTTTTCAGTGACCATGCCCCTTCGTTTTCCCTTCTTTCCTTTCCATGACAACTGGGTTTGTATAAAACTTGCAAGGGCAACAAATGGAGGGTATTAGTGTATGTGCTGATGGGCTCTCCACCTGAATAGTCCATTGAGTCTTGAGGCTCAGACCTCCACTGTTGCATAAAAGGCCGACTGACGGAGGAACGACACGCTTCTGCAGGCTGTTTTGGTCAATGTTGTTCAGGAATGAAAAATGATAAAGACAGAGTCTCATCAAACTGATTGACTTTAGCTGATTTATATTCATGTCTAGCCCACTTTGCCATGTTTGATGAAATGAGAAGACGTTTGCTATTTTTATCAAGGTTAATAATCTTATTGACAGTTAATAGGATACAGCTCCAAAACTGATTTGTGATTTTTAGTTGCTGTGTGTCTTCAAAGCTACTAAATTGAGGCGTTACTTGTCTGACTGCATTTAGAAGATGCTGAATCCTTAATGTGCCATTTTTCATTAAGTCTCTAAATAAGGCTGGGATTATTCTAGGAGAGACATTCTTCCGCACTTCCAAAGATGCATAGTTTTCTCACTCATTTTATGCTTTCTTTCCCTCTTTCTCCTCCTCTTTATCTCCAGCTGATCTCCGTGGTGCCCGCCACCTCCTCACTTCCCAGCATTCCTTGCCTGGGATCCCTGTGGCCTTAAAACAGTCCATTGACCTGCGAACATCCATGGACGGGAAGTACAAAGAGATTGCTGAGGTTGTTTCCTCTGTGAATTATTGACCTAAAATATTAAGATGTCCTTCATGTGTAGACCTTCCTAATGTTGTTTACTGTATGTGTGAAGGAGCTGTTCTCCCGCACGCTGGCGGAGAGTGAGATGCGCAGTGCCCCTTATGAATTTCCCGAGGACAGCCCCATCGAACAGCTGGAGGAGAGACGCCATCGCCTTGAGCGGCAGATCAGCCAGGATGTCAAGTAAGTGTAGAGAAAGGACGTTTAATAAACAAGCTCATGTGACTGTGTTTGCAGTCAGGCTTTGCTCCGATGATCCTGAAGCCTCTCTGTGCTCAGGTTTGAACCTGACATCCTCCTGCGGGCCAAACAGGAGTTCATGAAGACTGACAGTGCCACAGATCTGGAGTGAGTGTTTCCCCTGGCAACAGCGGTCTCGTTATACATTAAATGTATATCTTAAACTACCGGAATACAAACGTATTTAAGTCATTTGTTTGTTGATATATGATTAGATACATGAAGGACCAGAGCGAAGCTCCGGACCTGCTGGAGAGAGAACTGGTTCCAGAGAGAGAGTACCAGCGAGTCGCTATTTCTGGAGAGGAGAAATGTGGGGTAAGACAGAGTCCCAGTAATGAGAGGGAGAATTAGAAAAGAAAGTAGTTCTTGGTAAAATCACTTCTCACATAATTTCTTTTGTGGTGTTCCTCACAATTGACTTAACACCTCCTCTCTGAAAAAGACACCTTCTTCCTTTTCTTTGCTTCTTTTCCTTCCATTGTTCTTCCATCCAGGTTCCCTTCACAGATCTGTTGGATGCAGCTAAATGTGTGGTGAAGGCTCTGTTCATCAGACAGAAGTACATGGGTCTGTCGCTGCAGAGTTTCTGCAGGACTACAGCTAGATACCTGCAGGAGCTGAGTGAGAGACCTCTGGACATAGATGTCTATGAGGAGGAGACCCCAGAGGCCGCAGGCGCTGCAGGTATATACAGGACACATGGACGCTGATACCCTCATATACTGCACAATTAATTCATGCTTAAAGAACAAGCAGGAGGCCCTGATCTGTTCTGAAACGATTAGTCAATGGAATAATATTCTCCAACAATTATGATAATCCTAAATAATAAAGTATTTAAGTAATTTAAGAAAAAAAATATTTATGATGAGGAATTTAAATATAAATATATATGAGGAACAACTAGCAAAAAAAACTTTAACAAGAAAAAAAAGGAAGAAACCACTATATAATATGACATTTTTTATGATATTTTTAATGACATACTATACTATGACTTTTTATGGCATATTATGCTCTGACTTTTTATATGACATTTTTGGTTACGAACTATATTCTATATTTTAACTATCTTTTTATTAGGGGTGTAGCAATATTCCGTTATTGACGATAACTGTAATATTAAAAAAATGTAATCTTGATATCATGTTAATATTGCACATAATATTGTGTCCAGCGCCTCTTAAATCATTTCCACTTTTTCACAGTTCTCACTTTGTCTGATCCTGATCACTCTATACCTATTACTCAACAATAATTAGTAATCTTATGTCAATATGGGAATGTGTCATGTGCCGCACTCTCACACTAAGACATAACCGGGTACAGCCACAGATTTCACAATCCATCTGTCACACACCCCTAACCAGTCTGTCACAACGTGCAAGCTGTTAAAATCAGACCTTAGTTGCATGTGCGTTCCCACCTCGTTCAAAGCTGTGACATTCTGTCTCCTCTCAGATGCCACAATGCACCCACCTGTTTCTAAAACACACCCCTATGAGAACCTGGACCCTGCCAGCATGCCCCATGACATGGGTTACGGCTGCAAGATGGTGGATGGTGTCATGCATGTGTACACAGCGAGGAACACGATGGAAAAGTGAGATATTTATGATGAATCGCTCGCATGCTTTGTCTTGCAGTCGTGGATGTGGTTGGATGCTGTTTTTAGACTCAGTTCACACATTTTGTTGGCAGCAGAGCTTCCTGCTTAAGTTGTGATGTTGCTAACAGGAGCACAGAGCTGGACCTGCCGTATCCAGACCTGCAGGAGTACATCGCTGATATGAACGTCATGATGGCCCTCATTATCAACGGACCAGTGTACGTTTTCCTCGTTTTTGAATACAGAACAGTGTGGATAGTCACCAGACTTTCTTGTCTCTTTCCTTCTCAGAAAGTGACCATTACTTGTTTTGTTTCTCTTTGCCACAGAAAGTCCTTCTGCTACCGTCGTCTACAGTATCTCAGCTCAAAGTTCCAGATGCACATCCTGCTGAATGAGATGAAAGAGCTGGCAGCACAGAAGAAAGTCCCACATCGAGACTTTTACAATATCCGTAAGGTGAACTTGAAAGTCGTTTCTATTGGGCTTTTTCAGAATTATTCATTGTAATCCAGAACCAGGCTCCAAAATATTATTTTTTTTGTCTTTTTGTTTTACAGGTTGACACACATATTCACGCGTCGTCCTGCATGAACCAGAAGCACCTTCTGCGTTTTATCAAAAGGGCCATGAAGAAGTATCCTAAGGAGATTGTGCATGTGGAAAGAGGCAAGGGTCAGACGCTGATGGAGGTGTTCGAGACAATGAACCTGACAGCCTTTGACCTGAGCGTGGACACCCTGGACATGCATGCCGTGAGTAAAGCCCATGATGGATGGATAAAAGGTTCAGAGGTTGCCTGGTTGATGTTGAAATGTCAAAATTCCTTCATTTCTGCAGGACCGTAACACTTTTCACCGCTTTGACAAGTTCAATGCCAAATACAACCCCATCGGCGAGTCCATCCTGAGAGAGATCTTCATCAAAACAGATAACTACATTGAGGGGAAATATTTTGGCCACATTATTAAGGTGCTCACTAAATCTATAAAGCATCATTTTGCCACTGATTCCTGCAGAATGAGTTCATGAGACACTGGCGCCCTCTGCTGACTGCTTGTGTCACAGGAGGTGATGGCTGACCTGGAGGAGAGCAAGTACCAGAACGTGGAGCTCAGACTGTCGATCTACGGGCGCTCCAGAGACGAGTGGGACAAACTGGCCAAGTGGGCTGTCAAACATCGGGTCTACTCCAGCAATGTGCGCTGGCTTGTGCAAGTGCCACGACTTTTGTGAGTAACCCCAGTGATGGGAACAATAATTCTGCACTCAAATATTATACTATTAATAATATTGATATTAACATTGCAGCTTTATGCCACTTTATACTTGTACTCCACTGCAAAATATTTTAGCTACCGTACACATTTCAACTTTACATATAAAACATAGGATGATATATGATGATATAGATTAAACCAGCCAATAGAATAAAAAGTAGTTCAAATTAATTTGGGTATCACAATTATGACACACATTAATACTTGTGTACTTTAACTTAGGTAAAATTTTGGATTTTTAATTATATTTACAATTATATCTCTACTTTTACTTAACTTAAATACTTGACTACTCTCTAAGTAACCCCTATTGAGGTTTACAAATAGCCACATAATTAACTGTGCCTCTTTAAAATATCTGCCGAATATATGACTTTTTAATAAAAACAATTTATGACATACTATATTATGATATTTTTATGATTTTCTTTATGACTTTCTTATGATATATTTTACTATGACTTTTTTTAATGATTTCTTTCTGGAAAAACTGTTATAGGACGTTTTTTATTAAATTTTTTATGACATACTTTACCATGACTTTTTTAGGAAGTTTTCTACAACATTTAGTGTGACATACCATACTTGTATGACATATATGAGATTCTCCGGAAAAACTATACTACAACTTTTTTATGACATTTTTTATGATATACTACACTATGAGTTTTTTTCAGATTTTTTTCAGATTTGTTTTTTATGACATTTTTTTTGGAAAAACTATGCTGCAACTTTTTTTATGACTTTTTTTGATATACTTATATTATGACATATTTCTAAAGTTTTTTGTAAAAACCATACTATGACTTTTTAATGAAATTTTTATTACATACTTTATATTACTTTTTTATAAACTGTTTATAACATACTATACTATGACTTTTTTAATGAAATTTTTAAGGCATACTACATGAGTAAAAATAACACAAGAAAGGTAACATTTGATCAATAAAACAACAAACTCACAACGGACTTCTTGATTTGTATGTTCTCTTAAAGTGACGTCTATCACACAAAGAAACAGCTGTGCAACTTCCAAGAGATGCTGGAGAATATCTTCACGCCTCTGTTTGAGGTTACAGTCGACCCCGGCAGCCATTCAGAGCTGCACCTCTTCCTTCAGCACGTACGAAGTCTTTGCTGTTATCATGTATTTACATTATTCACATGTAGCCAGACCTCAGACGGTTTCATGGATCTCTTGTTGGTCCCTCACGCAGGTTGTGGGTTTTGACAGTGTGGATGATGAGTCAAAACCAGAGCAACATATCTTCAACCTGGACTCTCCGCTGCCAGTAAACTGGACAGAGGAGGACAACCCGCCCTACTCCTACTACCTCTACTATATGTATGCAAACATGACTGTGCTGAATCACCTGCGCAGGTATGTAGCTACACCTCAGTCCAGCGGGCTGCCATAACCTGCTTTCTGTTAATGACAATCCACGATTACACGTTTTAGGTGTATATTTATCAGATTCAATGTATGGACTCATTTTAAGATTCTTTGAAGTTTTCACGTGTGTGTTAGAAATATATATCCTTTATGCTTTCACTATTGTGGAAAAAAATATATATTTGCAAATAATAATAGAACAACAAAGTTTCCTTCCTAAAGGTTTAACTTTGTTGTCTTTCTTATTTGTAATGTATTTCTGTATCTTATACAGTAGTTTTATTACAATTTCAATTTTTCACTTTGCTTTTTTCATATTATTCTAGCCACAATTCAAAATATAATTAAGTAACACAATTATGAGACAATGAGAGACTGTTTGGCATATAAAAAGTTTGAAATAGAATAGAGAGAATAACTTTATTACACTAACAGGGCAATATATTTCAATTTTGAACACATGCTGAACTGATAGCAAATTGTCTCAACTCCACTGCATAAAAACAGAATACAAAAACCTTTATAACAAGTACAGTTCCTGCATGTGTGTGCATGCAGATTAGCTTTATGTTACCATAGTATAAAAGGATAAAAATACACTTTTATCCTTAGGGATTCCTCAGTTGCCCTTTATCTGTATTATATTAGACTCACTGGGGAACAGCAATCAATGTTCATCTATGCAGACTATACTTTGGCTAACTGATTACTCTCCAACAAAGCTTAAATATGTTATCCCCTTTAAATCTGTTGAAGTCACGCTCCTAGTATCTGTGTATCTTTTTCGTTCCAGACAGCGAGGGTTTCACACGCTCGTCCTTCGCCCTCATTGTGGGGAGGCAGGGCCGATCCATCACCTGGTGTCTGGTTTCATGCTGTCAGAGAATATTTCCCACGGACTGCTGCTCAGGAAGGTGTGACCTCAATATCACAACAACTGCTTCATTTTTAAAATATATATATATATATATATATATATATGTGTGTGTGTGTGTGTGTATATATCTATAGAAGAGTTTGTGAGGAAATGATGAATTGTTTATAATTCATAGTGTAGTTATAAAATGCTCATGGAAAAGCAGGGCTGCCGTATGTACTCCTGGATCATTGATTGTTTATTACAGCACAACACATTATGCCTTATGTTCCTCCAGGCTCCTGTGCTGCAGTATCTGTACTATTTGGCCCAGATAGGTATCGCCATGTCCCCTCTCAGCAATAACAGCCTGTTCCTCAGCTACCATCGTAACCCCCTGCCAGAGTACCTGTCCCGAGGCCTCATGGTCTCTCTGTCCACAGACGACCCTCTGCAGTTCCACTTCACCAAGGTCAGTGTACGCAGCCATTCAACCATTTGTAACATCCGTCATTTTTAAGTTTTAGATTTTACAATGCATTACAATTCTCTAAATGGTAGTTTACAATGTAACTGGCAGAGGCTCAACATCAAATAAACAATGCACATTCATAACACATTCACACGTATGTAAAATAGGACTAAAACTGTTCAAACTATTGACGAGAACATTGTTAACAGGTCAGGTTAAAGTGGCTACTTAAATGTGTGCACGATGGTAATCGCAAAGGGAATCAAATATTTAGATGATTATAGATAATTATAGGTAAAGAAAATCTAAATGATTTTCCGGGGTGCAGCCTAAAGTTCAGATAGGGGAGTTTGGGGTGAACTAATTATTTTGCAGGCCTGTTTATTTATGCAGCAGAGTTTTGTTTTTAAGGATGTTATACCAGGATGAAATGTTGAAGGTGAGTTTGGAGTTAGTGTCTTGTAAACCAGGGTTAGCATGTGTGTTGATATTTCTTCTGTGCTCTGTGTAGGAGCCCTTGATGGAAGAGTACAGCATTGCTGCTCAGGTGTGGAAGCTAAGCTCCTGCGACATGTGTGAGCTGGCCAGAAACAGCGTGCTGATGAGCGGATTCTCTCAAAGGGTATTAATTATTTGTATTGCACAATACAACACTGTATCCAGTTTTGGTGTCTACAATTGTACCACTCCCTGCTCATATGTTGTTCTGCAGACAGTTTAATGTTGCTCCTCTCCTGGATCAGGTGAAGAGATCCTGGCTCGGCCCACATCACATCAAGGAGGGGCAGGAGAGCAATGACATCAGACGCACCAACGTTCCTGACATCCGTGTGGCGTACCGGTATGAGACCATGTGTGAGGAGTTGAATTTGATCACACAGGCCATCCGCACGGACGAGCTGGAGACCATCGAGGAGGAGGGGAGTCTGTGTATGGGAGCTGTGCAGGGAGAGAAGTGAACATGCAGCACAACACTAACACATTTCTCACTACATTCCCTGTTTTCACGTCAGGACTTTGTACAGACTAGCATATCAACATATCACACGTGTGAAAAGAGAAAAGCTTTGTTACAAGATTATTATGAGAGAGGACCTACAATCTGTGTACCCAAGGTGTTTACTTCCTTCAGTGTCCTGTGTCATTCTTTGTTTCATTTGTCATGTTGATTTCACGATGTCTCCGGATTATTTTTTTAGTTATTAGATTTTCATGGTTCTATATTATGTCAGAGTTTATGTACAAAGTCTGTTTTTCCAGTGCAAAGCATTGAATAATATTACCATTCACGATTCAACCCATTAATAAAACGTATCAAATGAATCCAACACTGACCGATTAAAGTAAGAGGACGATCACAGACACATGGTGGGTATTTATAAATAAACAGCTCACTGAATAAATGAAAAATCCAAATAATAAAATGTGTTTTGAGGGGAGTGAGTGGTAAGATGGACTACAACTGTTGACTTCAATATTTCTAAAAGCCTGGCTACTACCCTCACTACCAAATCATACACTTTTGCAGCAAAATTTGATTTAACATTTGATGCGAAACATTTTTTCGAGAATATTCATAAAGTCAAATTAGAAACACTGCATCAATGTTGACTGTTTGGTTGACATTATCTAATGTAATTATCAGCAGGACAATATCTCATGCTGTATAACAATCCATCTTCCATCTTCTGGCTACTGGTAATGATATTAACTTCATTACCCTCAGGTGTTCTGTGTCATAATATTGCCGTTTATTATTTAGTTTTTACAGTCTTTACAGTTATTCAGTAGAGTTGCATGATAGCACGTCAACATTTGTTTCTGGTGTGCAGTAATGCTACTCAGTTGTAGCATCTTATTATACTTCTGATTTTGTGAAATCTTTTCTCCTGACAGTCTGAACAGTAACCCCGATTGGATACCATTTGTTCTTTATGTGTACACAGATATTTAAAATACATACATTTCTGAGTCATAGTTCTGTAAATGATGCATGATCTGTTCCTTCAGATTTCATTCCTTGCACGAGTCCAAGCTGGTGCCAAATTCATGATAATCACATTTTTTGGGGGGAGAACTGAAAGTCTTCTAACTTGACAAACCCTTTTCAAAATCCTGCCTTCAGTTGGTGTCCTGATGTTATCCGTGGGGCTACTTGTTGCAATTCAAAAGCACTACGTGTCCCTCCCAGATAATTATATGTGTTGTGTGTGCAATATTATTTAATTGCATTTGTGTCTAAGAAAAATAAATGTTGTTCACACTAGAGTGCTTGACTTGCTGCCATTTTCAGAAATGTATTACTTTTTTAATGCCACTGTGAATTGAATTTAAGACCAACTTTACAATAACCAAAATTAAAGAAAAAAACAAAACTAATTACTTTTGGTTAGGGACAATTTTGTCCAAATGTTTAATGTAACATAAAATATTTCCTCATGTCGTTCCTAGCTAGCAGACAATAAACTAAATAATAGTGTTGTTGGTGCCGCTGTTCTGTTTTTGCGTGACGTTAATGCGAGAAGCATTCAGTAAATTATAAAAAAAAATAGATGTTACCAATTATTTTGAGATTTTAAATTGTTGTAAAAAAGTTATTGTATGTCATAAAAAGGTTATTAAAAAAAAGTCATAGTATAGCAGTGGTGGAAGAAGTATGCTGATCCTTTACTTACGTAAAAGTACCAATACAGCAATGTAAAAATACTCCATTAAAATAAGAGTTCTGCATTAAAAATCTTACTTAGTATTAGCAGGAAAATGTAGTTGAAGTACCAGAGTAAAAGTACCGGTTTGTTCCCTCTGACATATATAATATTATATATGACATCATTAGGTCAAAGTTTTCGGACTTTTTCAACAAATTTTATATTTTTGGTTGGACATTGGATCATTATTGAGATTGGACCATGTGAGAGGTTTAGAGGGAAAAATCTATATTTGGTGGAGCTTTAACAACTCGTAGACATCTGAAATGTAACTGATTACACTGTTTTGTATAAGATGTCAGACGGCAAAAAGTTTGGAAACCACTGATTTAGTCTTTAACAATGTATTGTATTTCAAAAGCTTGTTGTATTATCCATTGTGTAAAATCTTCATCTTGTAAGTAACTTGTAACTAAAACTGTCAAATAAATGTTGTGAAGTAAAAAGTCCCATATTTCCCTCTGAGATGTAGAGGAGTGGAAGTATGAAGTAGCATAATATAGAAGTACTCAAGAAAAGCACAAGTGCCTAAAAATAAATACAATAATGAGTATATGCACTTAGGTTATGTCCACCACTGTAGTATAGTATGTCATAAAAAGTCATAGTAGGTCATAAAACTATCATAAAAATTCATAATATAGTATGACATAAACATATCATAAAGAAGTCATAGTATAGTATGTCATAAAAAAGTTAGAAAAATGTTATGGTATGACATAACAAGTCCATAGTATCAGGGTTCCTGCAGCGTAAGACTTTTTAAAAATTCCACTCTGAATGAAAATTAAGACCAACTTTACAATAACCAAAAATGAAAAAAGAAAACGGCTTCAGGGACGATTTTTCCCAAATGTTCAATGCAAGATCAAATATTTCCACATATCGTTACTAGCTAGCAGACAGTGCAAACAATAAACACAATATTATACATTGAAATACTAATTGTTATACCATTAGGCCTTATTTTATTTATTTATTGCTCTGGTTTTTACATGCCACAAAAAAAAAAAAAAAGACTGAAAACAAAGACAAAAAGAATGATTTCAGTTTAGGCAAACTGAACTGAAACAGTTTAGGCAGTGAATAGTGAGTAGGTTTTCTGTGGACATTTGTATGAGTAAGTAAGAATTAAATAAAGGGTGCATTGTGTGGTGTGTCCATATCCAGCTCATTATTCTCCAATGTGGGTCAAAGTAGGCAGGAAGTTCCACACAAAACTCAGACTGATTAAAAACCTTCATCTTTTCAAAATGAAAGAATTGAGGTTTGGCTCACACACAGTAATCCTGATTATATGAGTATTTGTTCTGCGTCTGGTAATGCTAAATCTATTAGTTTAACAGTCGATTAGTTGATATACTTAAAAGTAATAGATGATAAATAATGAATTATTTGAGCTATTTGCCATATGAAAATACGCATGAGTACATTTGCATGCATTTCTGTAATTGTACCATTACAAAATAGCCCTTATTTTTAGTACGTAATACTGCACTGGTACTTTTTTTCACAATCTTAACTCAAGGTCTAACTCAATTTACCAGCTCATTCCAGAGCTTTCAACTGGGTTACTCTTGTGATATAGTTAAAATATATATATTTTATATATATAGTTAGCTTGCACGTGGACAGACAGCTGAGCAAGTCTGCTGATGAAGACCATGTCATACATGAAAGCTGCAGAGAAAGCTAGACGTGAACTTAGAGTTGGTATTGTTTTTACCTTTTCCAAGGTTAAAATTAACTTTCATCTTTATCAAATCATTGCTAAATCCTCCTAAAAAAAACTATTTCGTAAGCAGGTTACTCCTTAAAAAGCAGCACGTTCTGTACAGTCAGCCCTGCACACAGTCTCGCAGGAGAGTTATAGCTCAGTGTGGTTTCTCTTTGTCATGGAAAAGTCTGGACTTGCAGCCTCAGCGTGATTCTGCATTAGTTTGAGTAAAACAGGATTTCCACACACAATACCTGGAGTCAATCACCTACATTGCTTTTGTCAGATTGTTATATGAAGCATATCACCGCGTATTCATGTTCGTAAACCTTGAAGAAGCCACTGTGCAAACAAAAGAACCGGTTGTTCGGCCGCTGTTCACCCCGCCCAGCCCCTGACAGGCTGATAAAGAGCCTCCGACCCTCCCACCAGCTGCCCCTCTCCTACCAGCTGCTGCTCAAGTCGCCATCAGACACATTTCGGTTTCGGAAAGTGATTCAAAAATGACAATGAAACTGGCTTACTGGGATATTCGTGGGGTGAGTTCAGCCGTATTCCTTCTTTGTGAAGTAGCTCCGGTTGTTTGCAGCGCTGTGCCTGATGACGTGCAGCCGGGATACATGCATCAGATCCCGGGTTAACGCACACAAAGCGTCGCCGCCTTGCAAACTCTTTGTATCCAACTTACTACTGACATGTATATTGTACTTCAGTGTGTTTTTATAAGAACATAAGAAATTTTATGCAACTGAGATAAAACCAAGCGCGGGGCCGTGTGCACGTGATCGAAACGTTATAATGAACGTTATGTAAGTTACCAACGGTAGATTTGAAAAAAACTCAAACGGACATGCTAGCTAAACCGTTAGCTAGCATGTCCGATGTTACATTGGCTGTAGCGTTAATTATCCGTCAATTATAAATAACACTTGTGCTGTTACTGAACTACTTGTGGCAAAAACCGTGGGATTTATTTTTGTATATTTACAGAGCCGTTAAAACTAAACGAGTACTGACTTGCTTCAGAATCAGACACCCTTTTATTCGTGCCACAGTGGGGAGATTTACAGCGCTACAACGGGGCAGCGCAGATAAAAGGGCAATATAAGATGATTAAAACAAACAAACAGCCGTGGTAAGTAAGTAGCAGGTTAACTTAATACAGTAAGTGTAGTGTGCGGGAACGTGTGCACACATTTTAAAGCGTTGTTAAAGTGGTCAAAGGTCGAGTATCTATTGGTTAAATGATTGACCTCAAGCCTTCAGGTGGGCTGCAACACAACTCCTATTTATATTTTATACGTTTCGATTTATCAATAAATGATATGAAATCACCTATACAAGTCACCAGAGCCCTAAATAACTAAGTACATTTAGTCAAATACTGTACTTGGCCCAAGTACAATTCTGAGGTACTTGTACTTTACCTGAGTATTTACATTTTTACCAAACCCAACTGTTTTCTGCTCAAATGTGTTGCTATAAAAGCTGAAAAAATCCCCAACTTCTCACACATCTCTGCTTTTTGTTTTTTTTGACATTCATCCAGCTGGCCCAGCCTGCTCGCCTGCTGCTGGAGTACACCGGCACCAAGTATGAGAATAAGTTTTACGTCTGTGGTGAAGGTAACGTACCAATTTAACAGATAAATCATAATTTAAGTGTTCACAACATGCTTAATTAATCCTCTAACCCACGTTTCTTTCACACAGCTCCCGACTTTGACAAGACCTGCTGGATCGATGAAAAACACAAACTTGGAATGGACTTTCCCAATGTGAGTTTAACGTGTGAATATTCATGTGTGTACAGCTGGCAAGTTTAAAACGTCAACTAACGACGTTGTTGTTGAAATCTCACCATAGCTGCCTTACTTGGAGGACGGAGACAAGAAGATAGTGCAGAGCAATGCGATCATGAGATACATTGCTCGTAAGCACGCTTTGTGTAAGTATTGTCTATTCCACATATTCACATCTTGTGGCAATAGACAAGTAAGTCGAAGAAATGTTTTTTGCCACTTTAATGTGCCTTTTCATTCATCCATTGTAACCGGTTCAAAATAGGATCGACCATTTTAACTAAATGATTGCTATCTAAACTTATGTTCTCGTTTTTAAAAGAAGGAACCACACAAGTAAACACAAATCTGATCTGATCACAGGCGGAGAGACGGAGGCCGAGAAGGTCCGTGTGGACATCTTGGAGAACCAGGCGATGGACTTCAGAAACGGCTTTGTGAGGCTGTGCTACGCTGACTTTGTGAGTACTACATTAAACGTTTAATAAAACTGAATGTGTCACGTTATGCCTTTTGAGTCTCCACTAATGCCAAAATCACCTCTGGACATCAGGACAACATGAAGGCAGGGTATCTTCTGACGCTGCCAGGCGTACTGAAGACATTCTCAGATTTCTTGGGAGACAGGAAGTGGTTCGCTGGTGAGAAGGTATGTCAGTCCGTAAACATGGGAGGCTTTGGTAGATGGTCATTTTTAAAGCTGTATTACTACACACAAGCCTACATGCATTTGACATGTTGTTTTTAAAGTAAAATTAGCATTTACATTTGTGTTTTTGATGAATGAAACTGAGTCTTGAGCTGCTAGATGGTCACTAACTTGTGTCTGCTGTTTGATGCTGGGCAGGTGGCATACAGTAGCTTTATTAGAGCAACAGTATTGATTGCATGCTGATGAGGTGAGGCAGCACCAAGCAGTTACGTGGGCTGAAAAACCAGAAAGATGAGCTTAACGGATCATAAAGCCTTATAGAGCTCAGGGAGGAGTGCCGAGTTGGGTTGATAATTGAGAAACTCTCAAGTCATTTGACTGACTGCCCATGTAAAACTATTGGAAGAGTGCAGCTTTAAAGTCTAGTTTGAACCATAGCATGTATAAAATAGGCCACGGCCCTAAGAATGCGTAACTGTAAGCCGTAATATAATTAAAACGGATGAGTTGTACAACAATTAACCCCCGTACAGTTGTCATGAAGGGGAATAGCTTTAGAGACCAACAGTTGTCTGTACCAGGCTGTAAACATGTTTATTTCTGCTGTAAAGTTGGCCATTTTAACATGGGGGTCCATAGAGATTGCTCTTTTTGGAGTCCGCCTCAAGTGGCCATTTGAGGAACTGCATTTTTTGGCACTTTTACATGGCACTTTTACACTGCTCTGCCCCGGACGTTTGTTTGAACCTGTACTTTACTTTCAACATGTTTGTTAATACAACTTTTCTTTTATAACAGATCACTTTTGTGGACTTCCTCATGTACGAGCTGTTGGATCAGCACAGGATGTTTCAACCTACGTGCCTGGATGACTTCAAGAACCTCAAAGATCTTTTAGACCACTTTGAGGTGAGAACTCAACTGTTTTTGTCAGATACAAACAGTACATCTTTCACCTATCACTGAAAGTTGCAGTCAAGAAATACAAAGTCCTGCACTTTTTTTTTTTTTTTTTCTCTCTTCTGAGTTGAGTCTGTCTAGGTAAATAATGTACATGTGGAGTTGTTCCTGTGCTGTTCATGCAAAGTTATTTGTTTTTAATGACTTGGTATGATATCGTAGGCTCTGCCGAAGATTGCTGCCTACATGAAGTCTGACAGATTCATGAAGACTCCTGTCAACAACAAGATGGCCAAGTGGGGAAACAAGAAGGAGTAAAGGACAATGCATTCCTGCCTTAGAGAAATAATGAAAATAACAATGTTCCCAAGTGCAACTGACTCCATACATTCAGGACTAGAGAAAAGCTTGTTTGTACTATGTTTTTTATAAGCTGTTCACTATAGCTGGTTGTGTAGGTTTCTTGTCCTTTTAACCACATGTGACAGTTTCCCAAACTGAATTGTGTAAAAAGAAATGAAAGTTTGTATTGATATTAAGATAAGTAACAACTTTAATTTGAGTTAAAGCACTTTAATTTACATTTGAAAGACTTTTTTGGACCGATTAAAAGAAAATCTTGTACTGACTTTGTTTCTTTCAGTTTGTGGCTCAATTTCAACATCACTTTCTGTACAATACATGACATCTAACCATCAAGAAATATAATATAGGGTATAAGTCAATGCATCCAATTGGTTAACTAGTTATTAAGAGGAAAATGGTGTTGGATTGAACACATCTATATGCATACATTTTGGGTTAATCAGTTAGGAAAAAATATACACAATTTACTTTTAAATAACCAGGAGTACATTATGTGTAAAAGAAATTGCAGTAAATTAATTTAAATGACCCAATTATACAAGATATTGCAGTTTCATTCAGTAAAAATGCTTTCCCTTGAATAACTTGACTGTAGGATGAATTGGACACCATAATTCCAGTTAATATGTGGAAGAAAGTTCAGGAGGAAGTGAAGCAGGTCTCTAGTAGCGCCCGTTGTACAGGCTTGATGGTTCACTGGCGAGCTGCAGGGAACAGGATGAAACGTTACTGATGTGCTGCAAGACTGTTTGAAATCACATGCTAACATACAGCATGCATGATCAGTATATACTAAATACTCAATCACTATGTACATACTGTCTACCAAATTAACAATTAAGTATACCATTACCAGCAGACTGTTCACACTAAGTATACTCAAGAATTTATTTCACTGTACTGATCACAAAGTTACCGGTCCAAGCTGCCGTTGAATGAATTGTTCTGCCACTCAATTCAATATTTTCCATTCTAAGGCAATTTAAAATCCCTATTAAGTATGTTTTCTACAGTACATTATATATGTGAGCTCCCGTGTTTTTCCTCTCAACTGTACCTTAACGGCATCATTCTTAATTATTTTTATCCCACGGTCAATTATTTAAACCGTCTGCAATGCATTTTGGGGAAAGTTGAATATGTCCAGTATGTTCACGTCTCATACTCAGAAATTGTTGCTGAAAATTGTCTCACAAACACAAAATCTAAATTGTATGTAGTTGGAACGCACTACATACTAACATTTTACATCACACTTAGTACAAGTAGTATGTGATTTCGAACACGGCCCTAGAGAGCGTGCATCACATGACACATTACTTACTGCAATGGATGATTTAACGGCCTGCAGCTGGAAGAAGACCTTGCCTCCTTCCTCTGGACACACAGTCCTAATATCATCCTTAGACATCCCCAGAAGCAGTCTACCAGTCAGCACCCCGAGGCTGGTCACAGTGCTGTACACGAAAAGGCATGAAACACAGAATATATGACTTCATCCTGCAATACAAGTCTTATTTATAGTACAAACATCTCACAGCTCCCAGTCCCTCCGTGCGCTATTTCACTCACATTTTGGAGAAACCT
Source organism: Bovichtus diacanthus (assembly GCA_943590825.1). Classification (NCBI taxonomy): domain Eukaryota; kingdom Metazoa; phylum Chordata; class Actinopteri; order Perciformes; family Bovichtidae; genus Bovichtus; species Bovichtus diacanthus. The sequence continues at coordinate 4,241,395 of CALSBV010010214.1, forward strand.
TTGTAATCCAGCCAGGCTTTTACCTCTGCAGGTGTGGAGGCCATGTCTAGATTCACACTGTCCCACTGTGAGGGAGAGCGAAGGGAATAAAATATCAAATGTGTATTATTGTTAAGTGGTTACTCAGCAGAGCTACGTGTGGCTACGTGTGACTTAGCTCACCGGTAGAGCTTCCACGGGCTCGCCGCTCTCCATCTGCTCCAGAACATTCTGAGGAACGTTGCCTTCCTCGTCGCGGCCGTTGCGAACAAGCCACCACTGCTTTGTTTTCTTAACCACCTGTAAAATCCCAAAGAACCGAACATCTCAAACACCTGGCTGCTGATACTGGTGGTAAATATACAAACAGCTTTATGAAAATGTAATTAGAAGTAATATAGTAGAGAATTACAATATGTGAAGTTTTGGCTCTCATCTTGTAAACTTGCTGTTTCAATGCCCGTTGGAAGCATTTCTGCAAGATTTGTATTTCTTTATTTTAATTTTCCTGCCCCTCACTGAATTTTAACTCTCTCTCATCAGCTGGAAACCTGCATTATAGACCAAATTACAGCTTTTAGAGAAAGCACCATTAATAATATCTAGTGGTTAGTTTTATAGTTACAATAATAGTCAGGACAAAAAAAACGATCTATTACGTCTATGGCCTGTATTTGTTCATCCAGTGGACACGCTGGCTAGAAAGGCTGAAAAGATATGCAACTGCTTGTGTTAAGTGTGACTACATCTGTTGTCTGTTTTCTTTCTTCTTTGAGCCGAACAAATTCTTTCACATTTTTGTAAATTGTTCATTAAAGTTTACACTGCCAAAGAACAAGAAAACCAGGGATTTAAAGAAAAGTCAAATGGACTTTTGGACGATGGTTTGGTAACCATCCCGTGCCACAGATGTTACCACAAAAAAACATTTTCCTGATGGTTTGCATGGCAGGTCAAACACATACAGTTAATTGCTCCAAACATGCCTGATATAAAACATTTTCACTATGATTTTTATCTACAATATTTGCACTGTGTTGGACAACACAAGCATAATACTTGTATTTCTGAGTGAAGAAGGTTTTTCATCTCACCTGAACAACATCACCCTTCATAATGCTCAGCTCTTGGTTGTTCCTGGCCACGAAGTCGTAAATGACCCGCATGTACAGAGGTGGCTCCCGGGGGATGTCGGGGGGGAAGCGCTGGCTGTTGCTCCTGCTCAATGGATCGTTCCGATAAAGGAGTGGGGAAGGCCTGCTCGACGGGGGAGGCGGCTGCCAGCCATCGTAGAACTCTAGGAAGTAAACTGGGACATCTCCGTCCATCCAGCTAGACCTGCGAGGTGACAGGAGGGCAAGTTAAAAACTGAAAGGAAGGATCTAATGCCGAAGCGACCTCTTAACTTGACTTCATGAAACATCTGTGAGTGATGAATGTGAGATCATTCAAGCATGACAAATGTACACAACAGCAAAACACAGAGAGAAGTCCAGTGCTGGCATATCATTTTAGGATCACAAAATGTGTTGGTATTGTTTTCAAAAAAGGCATACTTCATGGAGAGTTTATAACCTGAAATGATAATTTGCTTTCTCGGCGAGAGTCAGATGAGATCGATACCACTCGTGTCTGCACGGTAAATATGAAGCCGGAGCCAGCAGACGGTTAGCTTAGCATAAAGTCCGGAAACAGGGAAGCAGCTGGATTGCACAGAGGTGAAAACAATTTAATGCATTTGTTTATCCTCTCTATAATGCAGCTTCATCTGATTTAGATTTTCAAACAGTCCATTGTAGTGGTGATCCCTAAGAACAGCTGGAGGAAGTTAAATACCAGCTAAAGAGATTTTTCACAACCTGGTAACCCTAAAGTTGTTCTTATTAATGGATTATATAACTAATCAATAAAGCATAAGCAAATGAATACATGTAATTAATATGCCCTTCTCTGTATTTCCTTGTTGTCCACTGCCAAAGTTTAAGTCATAAGTATAATGTACCATCATAAAACTGAAATAAGCCGTAGTTTCAAAACACTCCTGTCCAGGAAATGATAACAGCATTAACCCTGACTTATATTTACATGTCAGCAAACACTACGCCCAAGGTTACGGCGAAGTCAGGGCGTGTCAGGGCAGGGGACACTTACAATCAGAGGCAATATATAAGGAGGCAACAAGCATACATAAACATAAAGACTTGTGTAAGTGTGTCAGGGTTATAAAGGCCGCCCCACCTGGGGAAGTTCCAGCAGTCTCCCAGAGACTTCCACAGCTGGTCTTCATCCGAGTCGACGACCATACTGAGCAGCCGCAGGGCCACTTCTGTCAGCAGGGGTGAGAGCACAGTGGGAGGCAGGTCTGCAGGATACTGAGGCATTATCTGTGGGAAAATGAAGCAAGTAAGTATCAAGTGTTGAGGTGAAAAACAATATGATGGAAAGCAGCAGCGTTACGGTTCCAGATCTTGAAGAGTGCATCTGGTGCACGGTGGAGGCAAGGATCAAAGAAACGTTTCACTGGCATTCACAGATAAATGGTCTGTTTATTTGTGGGCAGAATTGAACGCAAGTTAATGAACATATATAAAAACTGAAAGCCCAAGACAAGAAACATATGACAAGAGACTATATCTAAAGAGCTATACCATTAGGGCTGTAACTAACCATTATTTTCAATTAATCTGCCGATTATTTTCTCAATCAATCATTTGGTCTCTAAAATGTCAAAGTGTCTTTAAATGTCTTGTTTGGTCAGTTCAAAATTCAAAGATATTCGGTTTAATATATTATAAAACAGCAGGACATTTCCATATTTCAGAGGCTGAAATCAGCATTTTCTTCCTTTTTTGCATGAAATATTACTTTCACAATTAGTTGTGAAACTAGTCTCTGTTTGTTTCTGACTACTGTGGTCACACCTCCTTTATTGGGAGTTCATTCACGGGTGGATCCTATAATGTGTCCTATAATTCTTTTTCCTGATTGGTGTTTGAACCTCACGTGTATATATGTCAATTGCCATTTCTGCTGCTTTGATTACGCTGATGATGGCTTCTAGCTGTCGATTTTGCCCACAACAAAATAAGAAGACCATTTATCTGTGAGTGCCGCCGTTTTGTTTCCTTGAAGAAAAACATGAACACACTTAAATAAATTTAGAAGAGCTCACCGAGATTAAAATAGAGAAGAAGATGTGGACAAAGTCAGCCGCCGTGGGGCTGGTCAGAGACCCCTCCAGCTCGCCCTGTAAAACAAAGAGCTTCAGTCACACTCCACTGCTTTCTGCTGCACTCTCACATTCCAGTCAACACATTAGAGCGTTCACACAAAACCTTTCCCAAACCACTCTGGCCAATTTATAATCTGTGGAGTAATGTAAAGCTTTGCAGAAGTATTTACCAGCAGATTGAATCCATATTTGATTTTCTGAAGACAGGAGAAGTATTCCTCCCAGGGTGGCAGACTGAAAGCTGATGAAGCAGGAGAAATAAAAACCTTATCAGACACAAACGGGTCAGCATGTCAGCACCTATAGGAGGTACCAGTTAGTATTTCCTTCATTATATGTGCCCTTGGGTAGATAAAAAAAAAAAGGATATTACCATTTTTCGTAGATTTTTTATTCATAAATGCATTTTTTTTCTTCTTGCCCTTGCCATCTTTCAGTGAAGAAGGTGAATTTGCTGCAGCAGACACTTTGCCCATGAAGATCTCCAAATCATTTATAATATGGTTTAAAATGTCCTGTGAGAAATAGAACAAACATGGAACAAAACAGTCAGCAGCATGCAAGAGCTTTCTAAAAAAACTTATGTATGAACATGTTTTCCTGATGATTAGACAGAATCTATGATCATTTATTATTGATATAATCCACAAGCTATAACTTATGTAAACAGTTCAACTGGCAGTACTGACTCTGTTCCTCTCTGAGTCCATTTGCTCTGCGACCTCCGTGCTAATCTGTAATTCATGAAGATCAGGACGGTGCATCATTTCTTCTTGTGGGGGGTAGACCCGTGAAGGCCGCATATCTTCTACAAGCCAACAAAATGAATGGTTAAGAGAAAAATATCAATATTGACACAATATCAAACATACCGGATAGAGTTTATTGGTGAACCCATCTTATTTGCACAGTACACACCCTTAAAGGAATATCGCCAAAGTCAGACCTTTTTCTCTCTTATTTCAATAACTGATTGCTGTTTATGTTTATTGCGTATTTGTATGTTTTAATGTTTTTTTGTGTATTGCATGTACCTTTGCTGTACTTGGAGAAGCCAAAAACACATTCCCAATTTCCAATAGCGTAGCCTTCATTTTTAAGCTTTATTCATTGTTTTTTATATTTAAAATGTTTTGAAAATTGAGTTTATTTGAAATTTTATTTATTGATTTTCATATTTTATTGTTTTATTTTTGTATTTCTTTTGTTTTTCTAACTTGTGTTTATTGTTTATTCCTGTTACTTTTTCACGTGAAGCACTATAGGCTGCATGTTTGTCAGAAAGGTTCTCTCAAAGGCGTTCAGTGGATTGGATCAGGCCGTACCTGGTTCTCTGTCCCTCCACTGTGGGGGCGGATGTTCCGTCGGTGGAGTCCTCTCTCGCTGCACGGGCCGAAGCCCGGCCTGCCGTCCTGGAGCATGTTGGCCGATGATATTCTCAAGATTACTCCTGAGAACGTCAACAACAGACAGCAGTTAATGCATTTTTACTGTCCAATTACTTTCTCATTACTGTGATTTTATCCCCCTCTAGGTTGTATTCATGTGATGTGACATTGTACCTGATGTCATACTGCTCTCTGCGTGGCTCCACTACGCTACCTCCTCTTTGCACTGCCTTATCCAGATCACTCTTGACGTGCTCCGCCTGGTGAAACAAATCAAACTCCTATGTGACACCAGCGTAAAACATTTCATTAAGTGTGACAATGGTTTGAGAGATCGCACAGCTCCACATGACGATCACATCCTCCCTTCTCTGGAGGCTTTCAGGAGGTCAAAGTGCCGGTCGAGAGGTGACTCACCCCAGTCTCCTCACACTGGAACATGAAGACCTGGGGGACGTGTTTGTTGTGTTGCTGCACAGTCACTATCAGCAGAGAGTTGTAGGCGCAGCTATCCAGCACAGCTTTGATTTTCAGGATGGAGCTCAAAGCCAGCGACTCCAGCTCTGCCTGTAGAATCAGATTGAACAGAGCAAACGTTATGATGAAAGACACAGTCAATAATTAGTATTGAAAGTATTCACACAAGGAGAGAAGTGGAGCTATGACGCTCAAAAAGTGGTCAAAGATTCTGTTTTCTAGTTTTTTGTTCTTATTTTTATTATTTTCCTAAAGACATCAATGGAAATAAGTCCAGGATGTTGATGTTCTATCCTTGAAAGTCTAATTTGTATTTTTATTAATATATTTAATAAAAATTGTTCATCAATATCAACAAACCAAAAAGTTAAGTTATTGTAGATTTACTTCATACTCAAAGAAAAATTAAAATTATGAGGCAATTGACAAAAGTAAATTTCACAGATGAAGAAAAAAAAAAGTAACTTAGAAAGATTATCCTGGCAAAACTCACAGAAGAGAAGAATTAGACTCAGACTTAAACAATGGATTGCAGAGTTTGTTTGTTGTTTTGTTTGCATCTCAATTGCCTTCCTTAGCAATAATCGCAAAAATACTTGTGCACTAGTTTGTCAACTGCAGCACTCGCTGAACTCATGAGAGACCTTTAAGATTTTCTCTACATACACTTTCCTCCTTCTACACACTGAACATAACTTTACTTTGTAAGCAAAAACACTTGGAAGGAGATGTTCAACAATCAAGGGGGAAACGTTACGATGTCCTCATACGTTTGGCCATGCGCTACTAAGCGTGTAGCTACCAACCTTGGTCTCAATGTCACTGAGCAGTAGATATCCACCCTGAACCTCCATCGTCATCTCCTGAGGCCACAGGCGACCTTTGGCGTCCATCCTCTTGAGCTTGGCCAAGCAGTCGTCCACCTTTTTCACCTCCTGGCCGTCCAGCTCACAGGTAAACAGGTGCTGTGGAGTCAAAGTGGAGCGGTCATGAATGAGGAGAGATAACGGTTGTGCCACGTCTCCATGCTGGTGCAGATTTCATGCTCATTTACCTCCACTCTGACGTGAAAGTTGTCCGGATGTCTGTTCAGAGAATCAGAGTACTCCTTTCTCTGCACTGATGTTAAAAAAAGAAAAGGGTTTCAAAAAAACACTCTTACATATATCGACGTTTTCTAATGACACTGCCAGGTGATAAAAATAGCAGTAAATGTGAATAAATGAAGGGTACACTTTGTTAGAACATGTGTTAACAAGCAATGATGTAAACTTTTAAGCATTCTGCATTTTTATATATATAGAAAAAATATATATTCTGTAGTTGTTTTTGTCTGTAGTTGTGTATGTATTTAATTGCATATTATTTTATTATCAGTCAACCTGATAATGTCATTTGTAATTGAAATATTTGTATACGTGTTCTTTCTTGGTAACAATAAAATATTAGTCATAGACACATTTTGTTTCGAAATGAAAATATAACGATGAGGGTTTTCTTATGTCTGAGCATACTGTATATTGATTTTCCACTGGGTCTGGACATGTTTCTCTGCAGTAGAGATCCCTTCTGGTCGTTTTGTGGGAAAGCTCGCCTCTGCTGAGGGAGGTCCTCCTGAGAGAAACCCCTGAGGTATAATAAAAGCACAGCGATATGAAGATAAACCAACCATTAGCTGCACAGTTGCCACACCACAGTAATGTTTTACTGTGAAAGGGTGTGAGCAGTAGTGTTGTAAAGAATATAATTGGTGTTCAAAGGCTTAACCAACTGAATCCCAGCGACTGGCGAATCTGAAAATGAAATTTACAAACCTCGGGGAATATAAGAAAGGTCCAGGGTTTCCATACATTTTCAAATCACGTCTGTCTTTTTCTGGAAGAGTTCAAATTTCAGATTGGCAAGAATTCCTTACAGCCACTCTGTAAGAAAAGAGGTTTCTGATGCAGGTCTGACACGGGACGAGTTACCACAATGACACATATTTATGTGAAAGCAGGTGGTTGCAAACACACACACTTAGATTTGTTTACCCAGTATGAATATTTACACATTTTGACATTTGAAGGATAAAATAATAAATAAATCTCTGAAATAAAAAATAAATCACATTCTTCCTTTTACAAATTAAAAGTGTAATTGACGAACAATAAAAAACATCTTTCATTTTCAGACACTCAGGGTTGTATTGCTAGTCCCACTTGGTCTGGTGTGACCAGTTCTTTAATGTCCGCTTGTTAATAAACTTTTAAGGATTTTACTATCATTTTGATTACACTATATTTTACTATTACTACTTTTAAACTAAATTCTAATACTAAGACGGACCATCCCAGTTAGTTAACTGGTGATAAATTCAATGTTCAAACAAAGATTCAGTAATTATTAATCTGTCTTGAAGACTTCCCGTTCTGACTGGACTTGGCTTTTGAATAAATTGTAGATCGATAAAAGGGCATTTTGAAGCAGACACAAAAACACCTGTACCAATTCAGCAACACAATCACAAAAACACACATTACTGGTGAAATTCCAACTCTCACAAAACCTCCTGGATTATATGAAGGCTGCAAAATGAGTTTTCTGTCAACAACCCACTTTCTACAATAGCAAACACATTTCCATATCTAAACAGGACGTTATGACACCATCAGCTAACATCTATTTAATGTCCCTTCATTAACAGCTCTAATCACCTTTACATAATTTATTCACTACCTCAGTGTCAGCTCTGCTCCGGTGTCATCCTTCTCTTCTTTCAAATAGATTTTCCATCAAGCAGAAAGCATCTGCTCCTCACAGACTACCAAGAGAAAATGTCCTTGACTTCCTGCTTGAAGGCGCCAGGATCAAAGTTCAACGATGTGTCGGGAGTGACGGATGAAGAGGCTTGGCACGATTTGTCATTTTGAGGATAAGTATTTGAGGTATGGTGAAAGGCAGCGTCTCCGAGGCTCATTACGAGTCCAAAGGTTTAGAAATGCTTTACAGCTCCTTCAGAGCGATCAAAGTGCTCCAGAAAACACTCTTACGCAATTATCTAGCTCAAGCGTAATCTATTATGGCTATAAAAATGGTGACGGAAAGTATGTTCCACATCTCACCTAACGTCATTGACGATACATAATTAAAAGGTTAAACTAAATGTTGATAGAAAGAAAAGAACATTGCTTGAAGTAGAAAAACACAAACTAGCCAGTTGAAGTTGAATAAGAGAACTATTTATTTTAATTTAGCCGACGTGTACACACCCATAATATATTGACAGAGACAATCTTTAGAGAGGAAATAGTTTATTCTGTAAAGAAAAGAGGAAGTCTCATTTTGGGACTGTGAGGTTGGGGATTACAGAGAAGTTGACAGATTAGATTGTAGCTTTGGCCTGAACAGCCTTGGCCAAAACGTTCAGGTCTGTGATGCACTTGGCGATGCTCGCTTTCTCCTAAAAAACAAACAAACACGGAGATGTTGATGTTGTTGATGTATTACAAGACAGAGAACAGGATCACAGGTCAGTCAGAAAAACAAATCACTTTTTCTAATAATTTTATCACTGTGAATCGTACCATTTTGTAAGACAATTATTCATGTTCTTAATGGTCCTATTATTTTGGATGTAAATCAATTATGAAACAAGGAATAGGGCTGGTACGTTTTCTGTACTAGTGCCAATAAAAGTCTAAACAATATTTTCTCTTCACATGTTCTTTAACATTTCAGACATTTGACTTGTCAAATAAATAAAATAAAAAAGGTAAAAAAGGGTAGTTATCTTATATTCGAGGACCAGGCATTTTACGTTGTTCCCATGTTACACATGTTCACAACCTCAGATATATGTTTGAATGGCGAGAGTCCTGGTGTAACAGACTACTACAGAGAGTGTTGCATTATGAGTTGTTTGTAGCATTAATGTTGCGAGGCTAGTGCGTCTTTTAGAGTTGGTCATCAGTGAATACAAGTCCAAAGTGTCTCCCGACGGAGAGACTGTGAAATTCATCATGTGTCAATCAGCCAAGAATCACCAGTGTCACAGATGCTGAGGAGCTCAAAAAGACCGACTTCCCAGAGAAAGAAATTCTGACTGCTTCCAAGAGCCTGACCTACACCTACTACTAAATTATTTGTATAGCACCTTCAAAACAAGAAATGCAGCACACAGTGCTTTACAATAAAAGGAAAATAAACAGTCAGAATGAACATTAAAAAGGGATAGAATGCCATAAAGCTACACAAATGTGGGATTTACGTTCTGCTTGATATTTATTTATTTGAGGTTTCACTCCCCCCTTCAGACACAAATAGACTGACCTGCTGAGGAGTGATGCTGCTGATGACGTTCTTCTCCACCCAGTTGACCATGTGCTCCTGCTCCATCTGTGTCTGGAGGTTCTGCAGGGCGATCTGGTAGTCCAAGCGCCTCTTCACCTCATGGGTGACCAGGTGTAGCCTCTCTCTGTAGTTGGTCTCCAACAGCGTGGCCACATTATTCTGAGAGGAAAAGAGTAAACACATTGTAGAAATATATCTGGTCTACACTTGGGAGGCCAATATTGTTGGCTTTGAACAAATCTTCCATATTAATTTCAAGCAGGCTCTTTACGTGCTCTCAACATCGTGCTGCAATCAAGTTTTTGTTTTTTTTTAAGCACCTGTGTCATGGATTTGAATCGTCTGCCTCATGTTTTTAGGTTGTACAAAGTCCTCTGTACAAATACATGTTATTTTGTACATTGACAAGACAAAACGCTGTTCAATGGATCAACTACACTGACAACTGAAATACCTCTGGACAACAGTTCAATGAGAACAGAAGAAACCAGCAGTCATTGGTAAGCTACAATGAACAAGTGCATTGCTTTGGCAAAGCTATTCTTCAAACTTCACAACAGAAATAGAAGTTAGTCTAGAGGTAGCACCGTTGGAACTGGGTCAGGGAATATCGACTGAACATACTATTGATGAATCACAAACCTCTTCAATCTGATCACTGAGTCGACTGCAGAGGGTCCAAAGAAAAAAGGCTTCCCAAAATATTTAAAGCCCAGTTGCACCGTTGTGGTTCAATAATGATCGAGGGTCACTTAAACTTTTCTGGACTGGAAAACAAATTCTAAATTGAAGGGTATTTGGGGGCAAAATCATTACAACTGTATTCTCTCCCTTCAGCAACACTGTGGGGACATAGACTAAATAGATTTTTTCAAACTTCTTTTGGGGACAAAACTATTTCAAATATAAATAATACATTTGTTGTCTGAATTCTAATGTGTTTATCCATGTTAAAATACAAAATGAGCTATATTCTAATAAATGCAGCCAGAATTCAGTTATAAACTGTATATTTTAGCAGCAGATGTAACACTGCAATTCAGTGAGACAGCTGGTCGGTGTGTTGCATAGATCAGTGGGCCTCAAATAACTTTTTATTCAAGGACTATTTTTCTCCTAGTATTGGAGCACATTCATGGTAGCCAATGCAGGATTATTTGATGTTGTTGCAATTTCTACTTGTTGCCAGCAGAGGTCGATAAATATCAAAGATCACATAATGGTGATCAGCTACCAGCAGTCAATGCGGCTTGTTGTGTTAATATGAAACGGTTATGAACAGTGAAGATATTGGAACATAAAAATCTATGCCGCTTACCCTCTTAGCGTCGAAGAGCATTGATCTTCCCTCCACTCTCCACTGCTCCTTCTTCTCATCCTCAATAGCCTGACCCAGGCTGGAGAGGGATTGGTTCTTCACCTCCTGAACCTTGGCCACTTTATCCTGCACAGGCAAACAGCAGGATCACAGGGGGGGGGGGTCAACTTTGAATGTTGCATTTACAAACCACAACCAACAAATTCTGCTCATTCTTCCTTTAAAGTATCAAACTATTAGCTGGAAAAAAGGAGATAGAAACGCAAATCCATGTGGTTGCATGCCTACCTCGTTTAGTTTATCACAAAAAGCTGCAACACCTGGACCAAATTTCTTGACAGTATAGATGATGATCATGCCCATGGTTAGGGCTGCAATGGTCTCGTGGTTGACGACGTAGAGTTCCTTGGAAAGCAAGTAGACGGCGAGGCCAGTGCCCAGCATGTAGGGTCCTAGTTAGAAAAATTAACATGTAGAATTGTTTCGTGGTCAATTAAATAATGTTCATGCAGCAGCTTATTTTTGATTAGGAGAAGTTGTATTAAAAACAATTATGTAATATTAACATTCAAAATTAAATTACATTATTACTACATCCATTAATATGCATAGAACTGCACAAACAATGCGATACTGTCAGTTTCATTGCCCTTGACAAAACATGTTAACTTTCGACTGTCAGAGCGAGTCTGTTTTACATTACACCATAACTATCAGTCTTGTGTGCTTACTGCTCCCAGAGTCAAACTAAAAACAGAAACAGCATTCAGTTTTCATGGACCACATATCTGAACAAACTCATAGAAAACTGGACTTAATATCTTGCACACACAATGACTTATTGAAAATTTGGAGGATACATGTTTAACTGCAGGCATGATGCATTATTAAAACAAGGACAAATGACTGAAGTCAACTCTGCTTATAGGTTTGTATTTGAGCAAATGAGAATGAATAGATACTATTTTTTGGTAGCTAGTTGCTGTTCATTATTTTACACGAGTGAAGCGATATAGGAGGTATTAAAATACTCAAGTGTTTCACTTAGGATATTGGATATCTTTTTGTAAGAGATATTAAATAACCGAAAGTTGAGTCTTGCTTCCGGCTACTGACCTGTAGCTCCAGTTTTGGGGTACAAGAGCTGGAAAAACTCCTCTGGGAAGATGCCATGACGGACTTTGCCTCCCTTCTCGGGCAGAGGCGGCACTGGAGCCAGACTCGGGGACGATGTGTGCAGGGAGCGAGACGCCTGGACCAGACTGTGGGAGAAACATCATTAATAGCTTATATTTAAGATATAGGACTATTGGGTATATGTGTTATTGCTATAAAAAAAAAATCTATCATCATGTAAGCAACAAATACATTTAATGCAACAACTTCTAAACACACATACCCAGCTCCAAGGGGGCCGCTGCTTTTCAGGCCACTGGCTGCAAAGAGAGGAGACAATCATGCAAATTTAGGGATGCAACTATTGCTGATTGTCATTCATGTACTAAACATGTTGGTTAGTTACTTAATCAATCAACACCGCTGTGAAACGGTTTCAACAAAAGCTGACCATTATAACCTTCATGAAGGTTGGATTAAATGCAGGACTGTTGTATTAGCAAAGTGTAATTAACAAACTGGCAATGAAGTGTATATGACTGCACTGTACGATGACAAAAGTCAAAATAAACCCAGTTTCAGGATGAAGCCATTTCAATGCCATCTGATGATAGCATATCAACTAATATACATGTCTGGTAGCAATGAGGTTGGCTTAAAATGAATGACTTGTGAAAGCATTAAAATATAGAAACACACTTTCGGTGGATTTTCATTGTGGATCTTATCCTTACTAAAAACGTAAAGAGCACAAAACCGACCAACGCTAGCTGTCAAAAAGGTGACATTTACAGGCGTGCAGAGCTAACGCTAGCTAAAGTAGCTTCGCTTTACTACTGTTAGCTTCAGATCATCTAATTTAGCTGTAACTAACTGTTAGTAATGTCCGTTAGAAATACAAGATATGCAGTACAGTCACTAGTATAATTTCCAATAAAAATATTAGCAATATCTTTAGTTTCAGAGCTTATACCTTAGCTACTTAAAGCTAGCATTAGCATGTCTCCCATTGAATGTGCGGCCTTCACTTTACCCTTCAGCTTCACATTCACTTTAAACGTTCGTTTCTCCTGCTTGTCAGCTTGGTTATGCAGAGCTAAGTAAGTTTTATTAATCAATAAATGCTAGGTTAATGCATACCTGACACAACAATGAGCCTGGAGAGCATGGTTGAAGGATGAAGACCAAAGTTCCTGCTAAACCGGGCACCCTGTTTGTTTCGGCCTCTTCGTGCCCTTCTGCAAAGAGCCACAGGGATGGCGGAGACACGAGATATCCTCCTGAAGTATCGCGAGAGTAGAGGAGAGCTCCTATTTTTAGGGTTGTTAAAGAAAGTGACCACTAGATGAGGCTGTACGCAAAGATACCGTTTGTCACTGTCCTGACATTGAATTTAGATTAAAAGAGGTAATCAAGGTATTAATGAAGATCATTTATTTGAGGTTATACCCCTACACTATGCTAAGATCCAATGTTTTGGGTAAATTAATCTTAATAAAAGTCAGTCGGCTTAATGCAAATCACATATACGCAGACATACACACCACCGGCAAATGATGAAGCTGATGTCATTCACAGCTCAATCAGATCGAAGTATGCCTATTATATATATAACCCATTTTTACTAGCTGGTATTGTTTTCACCTTGTTAGTCTGTGTGTGTGTCATCATGGCTAAATGTGGTCCTGGGGACACTTACTGTAGCAGGAACTACCTCTGAAGCCATTTTGAGTATTTTTTCAGGTGTTTATATTTCATTCTATGTGTCTGTGGACATATTTTGTCAGCACGATTGAGTCGCAACTGTGCAAGATGCAGTCACAAAGCTTTACAGGTGTGTTGTTGAGCTCAAAATGAAGGTCGTATTTGAAAATGGCCGTGCTCCGAGCTATGGGTCAGAGCAAGGGCGCCGGAAGTTGGGGGTTAGGAAGTAGGCAAGGGGCCATTGGCCCACCGACTTTACGCCCCTGGCCTGATTTGACCTTGTGGCTGGTGTGATCTCATCGCAAGATGGTCTCTAGTTTAAAATTTAGTTTTTTATTAATTACTGTACCTCACACCTGTTTTGACAATTATAAATTGCAACAAAATAAGCAAGCAAAAACAACAACAACAGAACATCCAGGTTCAAATTCATTTCCATTAGATTCATCGTTAAGACAGCCAGCGCTATTATTCGAGGGAATTTTTTACTTTGCTTTTCCTTTACACTTTGATCAATTGAATCTCAAATAAAGATTGAATAAATAAATACACATCATTAAAAAAACATAATAAAATATCCAGATGAAAATATATTATATATATAAAAATGTATATATTTATAAAGTATATATAATGTTTCCCCATTGGCCATACTTTGGACGCATCAATTGCTGGTGCCAAAGTAAACTATGTTCAGCACAAGGTAACTGTGAATGGTAATATTCAAGTTATACGCATGTGTCTCACGTAAAGTCTTGTCTTTGGGGTCTGATGAAGTCAATCCACCATGACCATATATTGGTAAATTTGTCTTGGTGTACTCTGAGGGAATATGTCAACTTTTCCATTCTATATATTTGATTTACTATGTTCATCTTGTCCTCTTTAACCCATTTTATATGAAAAATCTGACTGTTTTCTAGAAAATTAAATACATTTCCAAGAGCCAAACACACACACACACACACACCGCAGAGGTCTTTCTCTCCCATGTGGTGTGTGTTATCCCGGGCTGCTTGCAGTGAGAATTGTCTGTATTCTGTGTGTAATCTTAGGGCCCACCCGTGTATGCCATCAGTTTGATACGAGTGGCTGGTGAGATAGAGGAACATATGACGCTGTGGTTCTCTTCACTTCCTGTAAAATTATGCTCAACAGAAACAGCTACATGTGAAACAGAAAAACCCGACACTATTTCAGAAGAGTGAGAAAATGGATGGCTTCTCAATCACCTCATGAAGACTTTCCCCCGCTGAATGAGATGGCATTGTAGGTAAGATCCATCACGCTTTTCTGATTATCAAGCAACATTTTGTCTTTGCATTATCAGAGACAAAATGTCATTTTCCCTCAACAGCCTCGATCAACACTTGCCGGGGCCTAGTCTGTCTTTGATAACTCTGATACTCAGTGTCAAAGGAATCTTCTGACAAAATACAACAACCAGTTGTGCAACCAGTGCAACATTATATTTATTATTACTACTACTAAAATAACTACTACTAAAAGAACTACGATACAAGCTAATATTTCTACTGCTTCTAGTACAACTTACCTGCATGGTTAATAAAGAAAATGCATTTCTGTGCAACACAGAGCATCCTAAATTAAAGTAAGTAAAGATACTGTTAAGACTTTGTATTTTGTTTTATTTTATACATACTGCTCACATACTTATGGAGCACACTAGCCAACTTTCTTTCTTTTATCTTGTAATGTTGTGATAGAGGTAAATCATGGTTAAAAGAGAAACAACATTGTTCTCACACCTAATACCCCTGTAGGCGCACCTGCATGTTGTATTTTGTGGATGTCCAGTATGTGTTGTATTTGTGTATATATTTTCTTTTCTTTTCGCTTTTTTAGCTTTTATTCATAAGCGTCCTGTGGACAGGTGTTATAAATTAGCATTCTGTCACATATTCTAAACACAGTACTTCTGGTCCTTCTTTTGCATTTATGTATGTTACAATTATAAAGCTACGATGATATATCAAATCAAACTAACTAACTCACTTTGTTTTCCTTTGTTACCTGCAGGTAAACGTCTCTTGAGATTAAAATATCAGGAGAAATGTTTGAGTAGTACACATCTATGCCTCCAAGTTTCAGGGCATATTTCAAACAGTGCTTTCTATGTATATGAAAAAAGAAAACTGAACTGCTAAATACAGATCATCTTGATATGTCTGAGCCATCATTTTGCACCTGCAATACTGCAATACATTTCCTACACATCAGTAAATTAGTCCAAAATAGTTTTACATATTTTTGTTTCTTCCTTTTTTGACATATTTTCCCTTATCCAGCTATTCAGATTTTACAATGTTATTATAGAACACAAAAATAGAACATAGGGTGTTTTTAATTTGAGATAAAAAATAAAAAATTCAACAATAAAAAAACTAATTTAACAGAAAGAATCTGAATCGTTTTGGGGATATCTACATTTCCCACTTCTAATTCTTTCCATTACAAAGATTTCATAAACAATATCATACCAGTCCTCTATAGATGGGGTGACATACTGTATATTTCATAATTGGAAATAGTTACAATTCATTTCCTGATACATTGTCGTCGTAGGCTGGAGGCACCGTAACAGCCAGAGCACAGCCATGGACGCCCTGTCTGTTGGTGGAATACAGCTCCCCCCAGTGAAACGCTTTGACCAGATAGTGGACCGCAGAGCAGAGAAACGCGAAGACCTGCGAGGACGTAACAACGTGACCTCATGTCGCAGCCCCACGAGAGAGATTGACACAAGATCGATAAAGAATGAACTGAAGAAAAAGAGGCATCTGGAATTTCTCAGGAGGAGATCAGTGAGCCCAGAGCGGAGTGGTTTAAGTACTGAAAACTATTCTTCCTGGAGAAAACCTTCACCAAACACATTTGCAATGAAACATTACAATTCAATCAGCAAGTCAGAGACATTGGAAACACATATCCAGAATACTCCCACCACTAATGGGAGGCATCCAATGATGATTTTAACACCAAAGAGCAGCACAGCTGATGGTCCAAGCATCAGTGACTGGGTAAATATCCTTTCACATTATTAGGAGTGTTATTTCACAAGATCTATGTTTCTTCTTCTTCTTCTTTAAGTTATCGGAAAGCATACACTGATTTTATCTGAGTCGCCTGTTTATTTTATGGTTTTGAATTCTCGTTTATTTTTAAATGTTGCCATTGATGTATTTTATCATTCATTTTGGTATTTTATTTGACTTTTTCCTCTGTGAAGCACTTTGTACTTTGTTTGATTAGTGCTCTTTAATTAAAGTTTATTATAGTTATTTTTATAATTTTTATAATTTTTATAATTTTTATAATCTTTATTATTTTTATAATTTTTATAATTTTTATTATTTTTATAATATTTATATATATATATATATATTTATTTATTTATTTATTTTCCCGTCCACAGGGAATAACACCTGCATGTTCTCTCTCTCATTTCTTCAGGCTTCATTATGGTCAGAACAGGTAACACTAGCGAGGCAAGAGAAAGGCCATGAAAGGAAGCAAGCATCTACCTCTCCACCAGCAATAAAGGAATCAAACCAGCACAGGACGAAAAGCACAGATAAAAGAGAGAATAGTATTAATGGTAAAAAAAAAAAAAAGTCTTGCCTAGTTGCATTACATTTGGACCAGACACTGTTAAATGATCTTTCATACTAATAATGTTGTTTTTTTTGTTTGTTAACTTTCTCTCAAAGCTCAAAAGACAAGCATCAAAACATTCATCCAAACAGAAAAGATTCAACAAAAAGTCACCAACCAAACTGAAAGTATTCTCCGAAAAAAATTAATGCAAGAGAGCAGTATGCAGACTGAGTGAGTTTAATTTAAAGTAGTAGTGATCAGTGATATATATTTAGTTTCTTTCCTCTGCAAATTTTAATATATTTTATTTATGACATTTTTCCTTTTTCACAACACAATAAACAAAAACGAACAAATAGACATCACAGAGTAAAACTAAATAAAACAAATAAACTGCTAACAGAAAAAGTCCACATATGCATGTATCAATGTTTTATGTTTCTTTAACGATATATTTTCTTCTGTGCAGGTCTGGACTTGTCAGTGTCAAGGAGTCAGTAAGTTACAGACAGCTGCTTTACTCTCTGGGGATTTTAAATCTAAATTGCAAATATAAGATTTAACAAAACGTAATGTTTCTGATGTCTCTTGCCTCTCACATTGTAGGATCTTCAGAGGTTAACTGACTACTTGCAGGTAAACCAAACAATTTATTTTCCAAAATCAATCCTGTGCTGTTTTGTTTAGTTCTTAAATGCAGGACTATGCCACTTTTGACAGATGAAATAATACATATTCCACTAATAAATGTAACATTAAATTCATAAGCCATAAAACTCATCAGGGATTTTACTGATACAGCCTCACGTTGTCCGGTATGACCTTTAGCTTTTGGTGGCTTATGTTAGCGAATGTTAGCTACATTTAGCTGTTTAACTGACATAACTGAAATACATTTGACTTAATGACTCATCTGCATTTTACTTTTTTTTTTGTTTATTTGCGAGAACCATTAAAAAAATTGTTATTATTTATTTAGAATTAGCCAGAAGGATATTTTTTTTTAAATCTGTGGAACAATAGAAAAATATTACAGTTTTATTTTCTATGTCTATCATCATTTAAATAAAAGGTTACAACTGACTTTAGCTACACTCATGAGTTGCATGTTGTTGTAGCTCTCTCTCTCTTCTGCTGTCTGTTTCCTGCCAGGAGGCCCTGTGGAGAGAAGAGGCCGTGAAGAAGAAGCTGGCAGCCCTCCAGGAGAGCACGTCAAACCTCATCAACTCCTCAAACAAAATATGGACGGTAAGATTCTCCATCAGCAGGCGCAGGCCGTCCTCACACACACCACCAGTGCTCCACGGTTACAGTTTCCAAATACCAAACACAAATCTTGTGTTTTATAATGTCATGTTATTTTTGTCCCCTGCGTGATTTTACACTGAAAATGTTGTTGTCACAGTTGCGTACACAGTGGTGTGTGGCGGCTGCTACCTCAGGAAGGCCTATGCAGTCAGTGGTTTAGCGCTTCCTGCTTCCGCTCTGTAGCCTATACTGCATACTAAAAGCTGTGCTTCTTATACAGGAAGGGCGTGACAGTCAGCAGCTTAAATGTATAGGTGCTATGCATCCTCATTAGCTCTCTTTTGCCTACTCTGGCTGTAATGAATAAAGGGGAACTATTGGTGTTGCCCTTTCTGTTGTTTTAGTGTGCTTTTTATTTCAATTTGAACAGCTGTGGATCTAGACAGACTGTTGATTTACTTTAAATAATTTCAGCTTTTTCATTCTCACACAGGTATGTTATTGTCAGGCAACTTATACGTTGTTTTTTCACACTCAAAACAGCGTAGTGCTGCAGCACATGCGGATACTGTATTTAGATCTTTCTTGAGGCGGCTCACTGATGCTACAAGTTCTCTTTGTGCACCAGTGAGCGCAGACAGGGAAACAAACAGACTGTCACAGATTCTGCGAGATGAAGCATACACTTTCCATCTGCAGGCGACAACGTCACAGTCAGTCATTTCCTTTCTAACCCACACAGACTCGCTGCAGTGAGGACCTCCTGAGAAACCAGATCAAGGCTCTGGAGGCGCAGCTGCAAGTCTGCCTGCAGGTAAGAACAGCAGCTGGCGGTAAAGAAGCAAACACTGAGTGTTTTTTAAATGTTTTGTTAAATTATTTCTATGCAAAATCCCTCCTAAAAAAGCCAACCTGCTTGACATGCAGTGATGGTGCTACTCTACTGTTTGCTTCTGGCCTGTAAGTGTTTGTAGGTTTAACTCAGCAATGTTGTGTCCTTATAGAAGTTTCCCAAGGATGGAGTGAAGAAACTGGTGATACAGATGGAGAAGCAGAAACTGGTGTATGAGGAGAAGGCCCTGGTCGCCCTGCAGAAGGTCACACAGGAGAAAACTGAGGCGCTCAGCAAGGCTGAAACAATGCAGGTCAAATATCTAGCTTTTAACCAGAATAATAAACAACCACAACTTTTCTATTTGACTATGCTGAAAGACACATCAATGTCACTGACTTATTTGGGTTTTCATTGGAAAGATGTTGCTGTTGACATATCAAAAAGTCAGGTTTAATAATAATAATAATAATAATACATTTAATTTGTATAGTGCTTTTCGAGATACACAAAGACGTTTAAGGTTTAATAAATGTATCTTGAAGATACTTTGTATTTTTGCCACCAGGAAGCGCTAATTACAGTCAAGGCAGAGGCACTGAGGTGGCAGAGCCTCTGTGAGGAGCTGAAGCTGAGCTCTGGACAGCTCATGGAGAACCAACACCACAGTAATGAACAGCTGCAACAGCTGCACAGCCAAGTGGAGGTACGCTAGTCTGTGAGCATGAGGGAGGTCAGACGTTTCAATGGTTGTGAAAACACATGTGTGTCCTGTGCAGCTGTCCAGAGGCAGAGAAGCCGGGCTGAGGGAGGAGGTGGTGTCCTTGAGACAAGAGAAGAAGGAGCTACAGTACAACTTTTGCCTGCTGGAAGAAGACAAACAGATTTTAAGAGAGGAAATTCAGCATCTCAGAGGCAAGTCACAAGTCGTGTTTTTATACTGAGCACTCTTTTTAAAACACCGCAGACGCAACAAGGATCATTTATTTAAACGGCTTTCTGTTTCCTAGATGGCAGCAATGAGAGCCAGGACTTGGTGGTGCAGGAGTGTGTGACGTCTGAGGAAGCAGAGCCACAACTGGCGACGAGGGGAGACTCTCAGGCGAAGGAGCAGCTCCATCACACTCAGGAGAAACTCCGACTCAAAGAGAGAGAGGTAAAGTGGAGCTACTGTATCACAGTGTACTGTGGCACATTCACAAGCTTCACATTTGGATTTCAAACTGCCAGATGTTTGAGTTTCAGTGAGTTTCACAAATTAGAATATTCATGAATTCACACGAGATGAGTCAAAGATATTTCCCCCTTCTTTTACAGTTTCTACAAGGGTTGTGCAGAGGCTGATATT
Source organism: Bovichtus diacanthus (assembly GCA_943590825.1). Classification (NCBI taxonomy): domain Eukaryota; kingdom Metazoa; phylum Chordata; class Actinopteri; order Perciformes; family Bovichtidae; genus Bovichtus; species Bovichtus diacanthus. Next base: position 4,261,987 of record CALSBV010010214.1, read on the forward strand.
TATATTTACCATAATGGTTAAAGATGCATAAAAAAAAGGTCATCATGCCATTTAGAAAAATCAAACAAACATTTCGTACATTTTTTAAAGAATCTTAAAAAAATTCAGCTTGCTTTTACAAGTTTCACTTAGGTTTTTCAAATGACTGTGAAATCTATTTAAAATAATATTTATAAAGATGCATTTCATATGACTTGCCCTGTTCTAGAAAACATTTATAAAAGGTAAAGTTTTTCGATCTCAGGCTTTGTAAAGATCATCAGCTTTGTAAATGTACTTGTGTGTGTGTGTGTGTGTGTGTGCAGTGCAAGGAGCTGCAGACAGAGCTGCATGCCATGGAGCAGGAGTATCAGTATAGCCAGGCCCGGCTGTCGCAGTGCAGGGAGGAGCTCCGGCAACTCAGCCACCGCCGCAGGAGACCGGTGAGCTGTGTGTGTGTGTGTGTGTGTGTGTGTGTGTGTGTGTGTGTGTGTGTGTGTGTG
>CALSBV010010214.1:4262478-4386890 GCA_943590825.1 Bovichtus diacanthus
GTGTGTGTGTGTGTGTGTGTGTGTGTGTGTGTGTGTGTGTGTGTGTGCGTGCGTGTGTGTGTGTGTGTTTAGGGCTTTCAAATGCTCTCATTTGCCCTTACATCCTCAATGTCACATTTTCTTTACCATTTTATTTTTGCTGCAGTGACCAAATCAGCTCCAACATAACGACTCTGATTCCCTGCTCATGTGTGAACAAAGAACTCAGATATTTTACTTAAGTAAAAGTAGTACCGCAGTATAGAAATATTCTTTGACAAGTAAAAGTCCTGCATTTAAATTTGTCACTTATTTAAAAGAACAAAAGTATCAGAATCAAATTTTACTTAATTTACAAAATGAAAAGTACTCATTCTGCACAACAGCCCATTCCAGAATAATATGTTACACTAAATTATAATTATTGATGCATTAATGTGTTTCATCACTTTGATGTTCCAGCTGGTAAAGGGGAAGCTTTTTTTTTTTTTTACTACATGTACTGCTGGGTAGCTTGTGAATTTCACCAAGAGATGAATGAAGTTTTATCTTAACCTATAATAATACATGATAAATAATTTGTTATACATAAATCATATGTTGTATTAATAATCTAAGTCTCCAAAGTAACTAAATATATGAAATAAATGTAGTGGAGTAGAATGTACAAGATTTTCCTCTGAATTGTAGTGGAGTAAATAAAGTAGAATAAAGTAGCATAAATTGGAAATATAGTATATATATATATATAAGTACTCAAAATTGTACTTACGTACCGTACTTGAGTAAATGCACTCAGTTACTGTCCACCACTGCATGTATATTACTATATACTGTATATTCTATAAATATATATATATATATATATATATACATATAATATAGAATATAGTAATATACATGCATACATGTATATATGTGTATGTATATATATATATATATATATATATATATATGTGTGTATATATATACATGTATATATACAAATGTACAAATGTATATATATATATATACATATATATACGTATATATATACATGTATAGATGTATATATACAGTATACGTATACATATATATATATATACATATATATATATATAAATATATAAATATATACATATATATATATATATATATATATATATATACATATATCGCACCTTTCTTCCCTCTTTGTTTAGACGCGGTGTGGACCCTGGTGGAAGGTGTTCGTGTTCTTCCTTCTTCTCCTCGCTGTGGTGGGGGTTGCCATGTTGTGGCTGTGGCATCCCCCTTTCAGGGAGCAAGTTGAAGACCTGTACTCAGACATAGAAACACGTGTCGAAGACTATCTTATGGACATGGCCTCTCCTCAACACTCGGGCTGTTTTAGACCGATATGAAAATGTCCCTGCTCAGGAACATTATTTTTGTAGTTTTTCTTGCTTTTGTTTTAAAATAAAAATGTTATTCTAGGATGTAGTTTGTTGATATTTTTGTAGATCATTTTACACTTGGAACTCAAAGTGTGTGTGAAAGTGTTGTGCTGGATGTGTAGGATGTTTGCAGAAAGTTCAAATACAAGTGAACACCAGCGTGAAAATGTTTGTTTGTAATGTTTGCAACAATGAAAACATGATAAAATCACTGTGACTGTGGCTTTGTTAAGTTTAATACAACATGTGTGAGATCATAGTAAAGACATTGTAAAGGACACCACTGGTTGGATCCTCGTGCACCTTAAACAAATAAACACAAAATAGGACCCCAAAGACGTAATTTGCTGTCTCAACTTTACAATGATTTCACTGAGGAATTGTCTTCATCGTCCACTGACCAACATTTATTCCCAACATTTCCATATCATTATATAGTAAATAATAAAGTGAAGTGGGATCAAATGAAACTAACAGTCTGAGCCACAGAGCGTTATGTCTACGAGACAGAAATACTGGCAGACCTGCGTCAACTACTTTATATAAGCAACAAGCAAAAATTAACCTTTGTGTAGTGTTGGAAGACATATTCGCATCCTAAAGTAGCAATACTACAGTACACTGTGAAAATACTCATTTACAGTAAAAGTAAAGTTCTGCAATTAAAATATTAATTAAGTACGAGTATTATCAGAAAGAAGTAAAAGTATTAAAAGTATTCATTAATCAGCAAACCCCCGTCAGAGTTAAGTTTTTATATATAATAATATTGGGTCATCATTACTGATGGATTAATGTACACATATGCAGCATTTTAATATACAGTAATATATATATACTGTATATATATATATATATATATCTATAGCTGTCAAATAAATGCAGTAAAAAGTACAATAATTTCTCTGAAATTTACTAGAGTGGACGTAGAAAGTAGCATAAAAGTACATCAACATTGTACTTAAGTACTGTACTTAAATAAATGTTCTTCATTACATTACACTAAATGTTTCTGCATTGCAGTATAACAAGATAATCTTTTTTTATTAATACTGATTTATATTTCATGAGCCGAGCTACTACAGGAGATATGTGCAATTCTAAAAACAGATTTGTAATATGTATTTTATTTTATATCAGTATCATTATATTACCAGTTCTGTACTAGAACATGAAGTTCATGACAGAAAAAAAAAACACATTTTGTCTACAAACATAATACAGAGCAAAGAAACACAAATAAAACAATGTAGTAGTCTTAAATAAAAGGGATTGTCTCTGCAAATATCAGAGGGAGAACCATCCCCACCACAGTTGTGAGCGCAGCATTAATCGTCTCACCAACTGTGGAGACTACTAGCTGCTCACGTCAATGCTAAAATGACAGAATAATATATTGTAAATTCTACACAAATGTTCATGAAACTGACAGACATGACACATGGCGGTGTCTATTGTCTGATTACACTCAAACTCAGAGACAAAACACACCATTGTTCATTGTGTTCAGTGGTTTTAACAGTTCCAGATAAAGCTCCATTCTCAACAGGCACTGACACAGCACATCCACATCTTTCACCCACGTTTACCTGCATGTTCCCCAAATACACCGCAGCTCATTCAAGAGATGGATCTTTGCTGGGCTGAGGTCAATCTCCTGGTGGGACTGGCACTGAAGGTAAGAGGAGGCGAAGTAAATGCAGAAGAGGGTTTTGTAACATATTTCACAACAGGACTAGGAGGATCTTGCCGAACTCTCTTTTCCTGACAGCGTGATAACCCTCAAGATGAGGCCTGCAGGTCTGCTGTTAGTTGTGGGGTTGTGTGTGATGAGCGTCACAGCTTCTCTGAAAATCTGCGCGTTCAATGTTCAGAGCTTCGGTGAATCAAAGGCAAACAACAAGAAGGTTATGGGCATCCTACTGAAGGTATTTTTATTTTTATTTGTTTTACTGTGTGTGTACAACTAGAGCAGACATGTCAAACTCAAGGCCCGTACAATCCTCTCCGATAATATTGAATATTATCCAATGTGTCTATTCTTTTCAATAAGTGTTGACCCTGTTTGGCCCTCGACGTAGTCCCAGTTTTTAATGTTGTCTCTCTCTGTGATTGAGTTTGACATCCCTGAACTAGAGCAACATCAACACACATGTAGACCACTGATCTTTTTTCTTTTACTCCCAAGATTCTGTCTCGGTGCGACTTGTGTCTCGTTCAGGAGGTCCGAGACTGCAAAGGAGCAGCAATACAAGCTTTGGTTAAGGATCTTAACAGGTGCAATCTTTCTTTGATTCAAAAACTGCTCATTTAAAGGATCTGGTGAAGGCTCTGTCTCAACTTTAAAACACATCTCACTTATGTTGTTGTCCGCAGATTTGACAAATCCAACTCATACTCCTATGTGGAAAGTGAAAGGCTGGGGAGGAAGACCTACAAGGAGCAGTATGTCTACATTTACAGGTAACCCATAATCAAACGTCACCTGTTGCTGTTCGTGGTCAGTTTAACATCCTTAATGTCGTCTTTTTCCTCTCTCATCTCCTCCAGGAACAATGTGCTGACGATCAAAGAGCATTATCAGTATCCTAAACTAGAAGGGACCAATGAAACAGATGTTTTCTCCAGAGAGCCTTTCGTCGTTCGCTTTCACTCCCCAACGACATGTACGGTGAAACATCTTGGGAATTATACAAGAGCAGAAATTCGCCACATTAGTATCTCAGTTATGATCTGTGGCCAGATTCACAAAGACAGACTTCCACTAGATGTCCATATTCTCATATAGCACAAAGCCATGTAGTATGTCGATGTTAGTCAGTAAATCAAATATATATATGTTATGGTGGTTTACACAAACGACATGAAAATGAAAGTCTTATAATGGTTACCGGATAAATGTAACTGTCGCTCCTACTGACGATGAGATGAAAAAGCTAAATCGAGCAGAATGATGAATGTAGCCGCGTTCAGGCAGCCAGAACCCAAACTGGGTTCATCCTCAGCGTTAAAGGGAACCGTTGAAACTAGGAGGGCACTCGGAGAGGACAAGGCCGTTTCAATAAGAAAAAGTATGCCTGTATCCGCCCTGTGATTCGGATCCGCTCAAAATGTTAATGGGTTCCGCGACACCCTTGGAGGAAGTAATAACTGGATTTGGAGGAATAAAAGAGACGCCTGCATTTGCACAGACAATCAGAAACCTGGATAATATCATAACTATGTATACAGGGATATCAGTTTTCAGGTTTCTCTATGTTCCATGTGAACACCGTGACTCGAGTTAAAGACTGAAGTCTGCATGTAAACACGTTCCTTGAAGATGATGTTTAAATGTTTTTCTTTTGTTTTGTTGTTCTGCAGTGGTGAAGGATTTTGTCCTGATTGGGCAGCACACTTGTCCCAGAAATGCCATGAAGGAGATTAATGAACTGTACACTGTCTTCAAAGGAATTTACAAGAAGTGGAAGACTGACGTAGGTTAAACCACATCATCACTTTTTACTTATTTTGGCCTTCTTATCTTGGTCAGAGCTCCCCAGATTGGCCTCATATGTTTTCTCTCTTCCACATATGATCAGATTTATGAGTAATTTCGATTTGATGAACTTCCCTTTTTTGCTTCCTTCCATTAACGCAGAATGTGATGATCTTAGGGGACCTCAACGCCGCCTGCAGCTACGTCACCATCAAGGGCTGGAGAGCTGTGCACTTGAGGAGCGACCCCAAATTTCGCTGGCTAATTGGAGATGAGCAAGACACTACTGTCCGTGAGAAGACACACTGTGCCTACGACAGGTCAGTGTCTGCTGAAAACTGAACTTCATAAAGTCACTGAAGTACTACTCAACAATGACTTTTCATCTATACTCTCTTTATTGATATTTATGATTGTTTTTAAGGTCTTTCTGCTGCAGGGTGATGATAGCAATATGTTTTTTTACATTTTCAAACAGGATCATTGTCCACGGACGTGAGTTAATCGCCAGCATAGTGGCAGGTTCAGCTCAGCCGTTCAACTTTAAAGACAGTTTCCATCTTACAGAGGAAGAGGTGAACATGTTAAAAATATACCTTAAAGTTCAGTTATAAACCCAAAATGAACATTAATGATGTTCTTCTGATGCCACTTTTAGGCTCTTAAGGTGAGTGATCATTATCCTGTAGAAGTTGACCTGAAGCCCAACCACCGCTACCTCCTCCGCAATGAGCTGTAGGACAACCATCAACACACCCGGATGTCTTGATTTTAACTGTATTTTTACTTGATTTTAGTTGTAAAATAAATCAAAATCTCAACAAATTATTCACCGATTACAATTGTTATTTCTTACTGACTCAAAACTCATCATCAAAGTGGCGCTGCACTCACGTCTTTTGGTGTCTCATGTAACTGAGATGAGCTCAGTTACATGAGACACATGTAAAAAGACGTGAGTTGTTTCAGCATGAAGGAACTGCATGTTCAACTGCTGGGGTTTATATCCTGCGTCTGAAACCAAAACCACATCAAAGCTGACATCATTTCATGAGCTCATAAAAGGTGAGTTCCTGCAGCAACACAAAACACTACTTTTGTGACTTCACTTTTAAGAGAAACCTTTTGATTATCTTCAGTTTCACGGTAAGCCTTACATGATATAGACATTTGTAGTTCTATGTTTAATCGAATATAGTAGTTTTAATGTGTATTTTATGCTCTGGCTGTTTGACAGGAAGCGACTTGCAGCGACAACAAAAGAGAGTTACTTTGCACTCTCTTCCTTTCTGAGAAGAGATCATCTTGGCAATGCAGTAATGTTTGTCTTGATATAACTCGTACTATTGTTTTCCCTATTTGAAAAGATGGAACAAAGTTTTGCTGATCTACTTAGTGATGCTTTTTCAGGTAAGAAATATGTCTAGTGGTATTCATTACTTCTTTTTATTTTATTTTTTACAATTTACTTAGTATTTCATTTTTACATGATGTTGTTGTTACAGAAACAGCTGTTCCGTCATTTCCTGATGGAGATTTGGACTTTGAGAATTTAAATTTTGATGAAAAATTTAAGGAAGTCAAAACAGACATCTCTCAAGAAAACGTACTCGCAGAGCAAGACGAGGCTCTACAACAGGAAGCAACCGGTCAAACTGCAGTTTTGTCTCGCAGGGAAACTAAAGATGTACACATGGCTGAAAATGTTGATGAAAAGCAGTGTGACGATGAAAGCGATGAGGAGGATTTTGAAAGTGTAGGGATCATGAGCAGGTCCAAAACACCGGAGGAGGATTACACAAGCTCGGAGTCTGAACAGGAAGGCTCTGTCTCTGGAGAAGAAGAAGAGGGTGAGGAAGAGGACATGGGAACCGGAGAGAAACCAGGGGATTTGTTGAGGCCGGTTCGCTACGGCGACAAGTTTTGCGATGGTAATAAAGAGGACAGGGTCTTTGCTGAGGGACAATCTCTGGCCCCTGAGGCAGCTGAACACCCTCAAGTTAGAAACGAGGAGCAAGGTGAGAGTGAGAGTGATGAGGAGGTGTCCTATTTTGAGAGAGTCCCTGAACGTGGCGGTGAGATGATGATAGGAGGTGACGGGATTGAAGAGGATGAGCAAGAGAGTGATGAAGAAAAGGAAGAGGACTTGTGTGATTCTGAGTGTGAGGGCATGAAAATCGAACAAGAAGAAAATGTTCTGTGCAGAGATGACCCAGCGAAAGCCAGTTTGGAGTTTGAAAAAATATCAGAGCAAAATCAGCAGGATCTCATTGCTGAAGTTGATAGTGAGGAATACAGAGAGAAAATGAAGGATTTCTCAGGAGAGGAGCACCAAGATGCAGGTGAGAGCTTTGCAGATTATCCCTCAGACTTTTCTTCATGTGAATACGTAGAAGGCGGAGGGAAAAGTCAAGAGAGTAATCACCAGTCGAACGCCTTGGCTTGTGCATCCGACAGCGGTTCGATTTCAATGCAGAACACGTGCCTGGAAAGAGATGTGGCAGATGAAAAGCAAAGTATCGGAAAAGCTGAGGACACTGATGAGGAAGGAGATGGGCATCTGTACAGCAGAGATTTAAAGGACGATGAGTTCAGGAGGCTGTATGTGGCAACGGGAGAAAAAGAGGCAGTGGAGATTGTGTTGGGCGATGCAGCTTTAGCAGAGGTTGATGATGGAGGCGAGACTTGTGAGAGTGATTCCTACAGCTCCAGTGATGATGAGGTCCAAGAAAAGAGCGATGAGGAACTCTTTGACAGATGGCGTCTACAAGATCTCGAAAGCAACAAGCAACTGGAGGAGAATCGTTGTGGGAGCAGTGCAGCGTTTTCTGACGATTACAACCGAGAGGATCTAGCAGATTTCAACATAAATTGGAATCTAGACGTGTTAACAACTCATCTGTCTGAAGACTTGTTAACCACAGAGGACACAGACGAAGCGGAGACACCACTTTCAGATGTGGCTCAGCGTCCTGCAGCAGAAGACGTCAACAGCTACTCAGTGGTACAGAGGGGGGATGCAAAAACAACAAGCCCCTCCAGCCAGGGATCCCTGGATGATAGCTTCTTCTTTGAGACTGAACCTGAAACCTCTGGGATCACTGAGCTGGGACAGTTTGGAGACGACGAGTACGAAGACGAGAGGAAGTGGGAACAAGAGCAAGAGAGAATCGAAGCTTTTAACAAGTTTTATGATGACAGCGACGGGGAGAATAGAAGAGAAGGCGAGTGAAGTTGATGAAGAGTGTAATCTTTAAATATGGAAAAACATTTTCAAACAATTAATCAGTTTCCATTTGTGCATTATTACAGAGAGGCAGATAAAAGTTCAGTTTTGTGCAGATCCCTTGTCTCAAGTCATTCACTATGAAACTGACAGGTGAGCAGAATTCATAATACAGTATGTATTAAACTTTCCTTTTCTTGAACAATAACTACAACCTGAGCTGCCAGAGACCCAAACAAAAAACAAGTGTGTCTGCTTCCTCGTCTCTGCAGTGACAGAGATTCACACAGCAGCTCCACAGAAGGGGAGGAGGACCTGAGCTCTGCAGAAACATCTGAGGTTTGAAAACTAGAGCTGCAACATCTAGTCAACTAATCGATTAGTCGATCGACAGAAGAAAAGAAACGGCAACTATTTTGATAATCGATTCATAGTAAAAGTCATTTTTCAAGCAAAAATGGCAGAAGATGCTGTTTTCAGCCTCTCAAATTTATGATTTCCTGCTTTTCTCTGTTTTACATCATGTTAAACTGAATATCTTTGGGTTTGGGACTGACAAAACAAGACACTGAAGGCATCACCTTGGACTTTGAGAAACTGTGATGGACATTTTTTTACTATATTGTGGCATTTTAAAGACCATAACCCATTAACCTAGAAAATAATCAAGTTAGTTAGTTGCAGCCAGAATGAAAACAAATAGGCTACACATGAACACATATGCTAGATTTTTTAACTGCTTTGTTTTTGTCCAGGAATTGAGGGATTCTGATGACAGCGCGGAAATGACACCGGCCTGTGATCCCTCGAACACTCAACTACCAGAGAACGTGCCAGATATCAGCGTCACACACATTTGTACCAGGAAAGACAAAGTATGTACTCACTGGCCTTTACTGAACATTCACTTTGTTCCTGAACTGTTTGGTTACTTTTCCCTCTCTGTCCTGTCCTTTGTTCCCGCAGTGTTTCAACGCGCTGAAGCTGACCCTGAAGATGGCTCTGGTGATACTGACGGGGCTGCTGATGTTCTGGTTTGCTTCAGACCAAGCGGGCTGGTTCAGCCACGTGTCGTTCTTCTAGGTCAAAACATAACTTTTGGTTCTTAAAATGTGTTCACATGCTTACAAATGATGAAGGAAAAATCCAAAATGACATGAAAAATATCGTCTTGTAAAAAAGCAATGTAAAGTGATAAACCTTCAAATTTGTGTTTTGTTGTCTGTAACATGCAATTTTCTGCTCAATAAAGATCTATCTTTCCTCACAATGATGCTGATGTATTTGTATGAACTGTAGATAAATAGGCCCAATTCTAAAGCATATAATTGCATTGTGGTGGACATTAACTCAAACATTTACTTTTACTCTTAAATTTACTCTCAAGTACTTAACTTAAATACAGTTTTGAGATTCTTTCACTACTCTTCTCTTCATCATCACAGAGGGAAACAATATACACTTTCTAACTTTGCAGATTAAATATTTTACAAATTTTAATTTAAAAGATGCAATACATTATACAGATTACATTACGCAACAATAAAGTGGTTAAAATGTGTTGAACTTTATTATATGTTAATAACCAGTAATAATAACCTAAAAATTCTGCATAATGACTTATTTCATGTTTGATACTTCTGCTGATAATACTATTGCACTTTTACTAAAGTGGCATAACTTTAACTTGTAATGTTTTGTTTTTTTACATTGTGGTATTATTACTTTTACTTAAGTAAATGATCTGAATCATTCTTCTGCCACTGTTAGTAATAGTAATATTAGCTCTACTACTACTATCAGCATTAGTAAATATTCATATAATTAGCCAGAATATATCCTCCCAGAGAATTTTTAAGACGTCGTTTTGGTGCAGATCATAACAATTGCTAATTGTGTGATGCACAAATTGAAACAACAGAACACCTTTTTATGAATGTAAAAAACATTTGTTATGTGATTATTATGTGATGCTTGTCTGGAAAATAAGTAAATGAAAAATTAATACAAGTAAATAAATAAATATTAAATAGGCATTAATATAATAAGCCAGCTGGTGGAGCTGCTTAATTTCTGTAAAGAAACCACAATAGAAATAAGAAACCACAAAAGAAGAACGTGTCAAACGGAAATGGAAATGATGTAACGTTTGACGTTAAGCGGCGAATGTTTTCAACACCTGGGTCAACCAAGGAGGGCGGGGTTTACTCTCTCCATGCTTCCAAACTCCCGTGCGACTACCGCTCCTGCCGCCTGCGCGACAAAACGAGCGCCTCCTGATCACTATCGGTGGGAGGAGTTATGGTTGCTGGTCTGTTTTTGGCAATCGAGACAAGAAGACACAAAAATAACACCACACAGAAATCTAAACGAATAAAACAAGTCACAGAAATGTCTTCGCTGAGAAGCAGGTCCGCGCAGGACATCAGCAAACTGCTGGACGAGTTCGGGATCAAGCACGGGCCTGTGGTCGGTGAGTGGCTCCCATCACGCGCTTACTTTGCGCCCGTTTTTGAATCAACTTCACAGGCCTCCCTACCTGTGTAAAGTTACTAACTTCACTCCTGTAGCACCGGTTCAATGCCCCTGGTTATCTGAGGACTCGTTACGTCTCAAACGACTTTGTTTTGTACTCAGACAGCACCAGAAGTCTCTATGAGAGGAAGCTGAAAGACGCCATGGCGAAGGGGAAGAAAGCGAAACTATCACCCGACAAGACCTACTACAGAGAAGAGGGTAACTAGCTCCTCTCAGTGAACACTAACCTTAACTAACCTTAACTAACCTTAACTTTGATACACAGTGAGTCCACCAGTGTGCCAGACCTTTGATTATATACCATGGTACGTGCTGGTACTAGTGGTTTATTTCTATTTCTTTATTTAACCAAAGGACATTGCCTCAGTCTTAAGTAAGATCAACATAGAAGCAACATGAGTCAAGTTATTATTTAGCCTCATGTTTGTGTTTTCCTTTCAGAGGAGGAAGTCACCTATGAATACAGGACACCTGTAAGTATCTCTGTCCACGCAGATTTTTGTTAATTGTTTTTTTTTTTCGTTACATTTTTTACAAAAAACGATCAACAGGTCAATCTAAAAACGTGTCATTATTATTGGCCCTGAAATTAGATATGGTTGTATCTCTAGCATTGTCAAATATCTTTAGAGTTCACTGTACAGTGCCTACACTATCTGTCCTGGATGTATAGGCTTCATTGAGTGTTGTTATATCCAGTATTTTAAACTTGAGTTATAATTCCTGTGTTATTCTAAATAGATTTAAACTTTTGCACAAAGTTGCACTTTAAATTTTGAATGTTTGAATGGTGCTCACCAATCAAAAATGCTGCAAAAAGTTCTTTGTTGGAGAAAAAAGGCATGATGTTTTTAGATGGCTAGGTTAAGCAAAGTGCACTCATACAAATGTATTATTAACATTTTAGTTGTTGAGAAGAGGGAAAAAGACCGTACTGGATTTGTATCGGCAGATACTCATGGTTGCAGTATCTGATGAGAAAAAAGTATTTATATAGCCCACAATCACATATTTGTCTATGAAGTAGTACTTCATGCTTATTTTGTTTTCTAACTGAATTGAGGAGAGGGGGCATGGAAGGGCCAGAGATACAAATCTAAATTAACTACTTATTATTACTGCTTCCCATTTTGCAGGCCAGGAGTGACGGTGCAGGAGACAGGTCAGCTCCTAACATTCATCCACTTTCTTCTATTTCAGTGAGTCAAATGAGCAAATACAAATGAGTCTGACTTCATAATTCCTTTTTTTCTTGTCTATCTAGCGGGTCTTACATGAGGTCAAGCCCAGAGTGGAGTCAGAGGGAATATGAACCCGAGTAAGTTCTAAGTATATAAGTTTGCAGTAGTTGTTCAGCCTCAGTTGGTGATGAGTATACACATATTTAATGTTTCATGTCGATCTCTGCAGGACCTACTCAAGCTACTCGAGGTCGAAGCCTGAGTACAGAGGAAGGGATTCTGTTGATGAGTAAGTGTATTTATACAAAGTAATATAATGTTATCAGCTTATCAGTCTATTTAAGTTCAAATTTTCTAAATGTACTTTACTTCAGTACCTCCTTACTTTATTAGTTACATTTCATGCTTCTACTCCATTACAGTACAGAGGCACATTTGTTATTCTTTACTACTTACTCCACTGCATTTATTAGACAGCTATAGCTACTGGGTATGTTAAAGATTACAATTTTATATACAAATAAAGTATGATTTTATTGTTTCAGATTAAACTCTCCAACATCATATTAAATAGTTGTATGAGCTCCACCAACTACAACAGTAAAATGCTACGTACACTTTAATGCATCAGTAATATGAATTCAATAATATAAAACATGTCATAGTAACCCTCAATTTACCTTTGACATTTTGCTAATATGATACAATATTCAGGTCTTTGACCTAAATGGTATTTTCAATGCAGGACTTGTACCTGTTTTTTTTATATTGCTGAATTGCTACTTTTAATTAAGTAAAAGGATCTGAATACTTCCTCCACCACTGATTGTTTAGTCTAAATATCAGAACATTTCAAAAAAGTTTCTTAGAGGCCAAGAAGCCAACTTCTTATTTTGTCCAAACCGTCCAGAAGCAGAAAAATATTACATTTACGATAGTTTTAAACTTTCGTAAATGTAACTTTATAAGTGTTGCTGTTTAAAGTTCTGTGAACATGACATTGATTGGACCAGAGGAGGCAGCACCTCACTTATGATTTGAGGTTACATATTTGATTTAATACCCTTTCAGGCCCTACATGTACGACACGCCGTCCACTTACAGAAACTCCTATTTGAAATCGACACCCATGCAATCTCAAGAAGCTCCGAAGGCGCCGCAGTCGTCTCGCCTCATCCCACTCTGGGTTCAGTTTGTGTTCTTCGTGGCTGTGGCAGTCTTCCTCTACATAGTTTTTTCCAGTATGGAGACAAATGAAGCCATCAAAGGAATAGAATGATTTATTTTTTTTATTTTTTTAATTCATGCGGAGTTTGAGATATTTTACATTATTGTGCATTTTAATTGAATGAATGTATTTGTCATTGTTTTTATTTTAGACCTTGCTGCAATTGGGCTTTATGCAATATTTGTATGATTTTTAATTGCAGCTTATTTGCTTGCTTGTTTGACCCAGCTTCACTACATAACCACTACTAGAATAGATGACGATGCCACTTTAAAAGGACATATCTGTTAAAAAAAAAAAAAAAAAAATCCTTCTTTCTCTTACCCTGACAGTTGAAGTTCTGAAGTTCATCATCCTCAGCTCCTCCACTGCACACTGCACCCACTGGTGTTTTTCTTGCAGTGCTGAATGTCAAGAAATTAGATTTGAACACTACACTACAACACTACAAATATGCCACAGCTGCATATTAATAATAACATATTGTTAATCTGACACCTTTTATCGTACAATGCTCGACAGGCAATATCCTAGAATTTCTCTGAAAAATCGGACAACGCAAATCTCTCATTCGACTTCATAGACTGTTGTTTAAAGTTGAGATTCCATCAAGAGAGTTTGTATTTTCAGATTTGAAGAAAAAGTTATTTTTCTTAGCAATAAATTGGACAGAATGTGTCAATATTTCAAAAACAAACAAACACCTAGATTTGTGTCAGTTTTCATCAGTGGTTCAGTGTCAAATGTGTTCTTGCACCAGATCTATTTAGCATCCCAAAATGTACCTTTTATCAGTGTTACAGTACTTGGTAATAAGGATGTCTAATGGTTTATGATTCTGTGTATATTGTTAATAGATTGATCAAATCCTTGTAGTTTATATAATCGTCGGGGTACAACAATGCTTCCTTTTGTCAGTTATAAGAAATAACTATAAAGTACAGTTGGGACAGTTTTCAAACCAGCTGTAATGCAAGTGCCTCAGTGGTTTTGTAGGAACAATCTGGGTAAAATTTGTTTTTTTCAGTCGTTTATAATCAGTTGGAGAAATGTTTTATCTTGTGTAAAAAAAAAAAAAAAGATGTTAAACTGTTTATACGAGCTGTAATGCTATGTTCATGCTTTATTTCAGTAGATATATCACATTTGTACTATATAATCCAACCTTTACATCCTGTAGAGTTTGATGTGTTTTGTATTGTTGTTACATTATTCAAACTATTAAAGAGCTTGTATATGTAAACATTTAAAGTGCCATGTAATTTATCCAAGCGCAACAATACATTTTAAATGTATAAATAACTGGGGGTGTAAAAGTAAATGAATTTTATTGTTCATTATGTTAAATGCTTTTTCCTCCTTATGTAGTTTGATCTGAGGCTATAAATCAACCTACAGTACAAGCAGAAATATTTAGATTTTCAAACAAAACTCATTGAACCCAGAAGCTCCAACAACAGCAGCATTTTAATCAACTACAGCTTCTATTTATCAACTTTAAGTGCAGTAATGTACATATTGCAAATGACTTAAGATGCATAGTAGGGTTAGACTTAAAATACAAAAACATCTAATCCTTTAAGGATCATTGATCTGTAGAAGCAAGTACATAATAAGCTAGTGAAGCCTGTCATTAGTGTTACCTGGTAAATACAAAACAATGTTTTTAAACTGCATTTAGACGGACCTGAGGGACCCACATCAGTTTCCCCAGTTTAGCTTTTAGTTGCAGTTTTTCACTCCATACCTCTGGCGTCATGGCAGTAGCCAAATCTGAGTGAATCTGAAATCTAGCTAGAACCACTACAGACTTTGAACTGGAAATCCTTTTTTACAGTCAGTCTTCTATGTCCACTAGCTCACATCTAACCATAATACAAGGCTTAAAAGCCAATCATATCCATTATTTCCCAGCAGTAACGCTAGCCTGAAGTTTGGTGTGATGTAGGTCTTTGTTAGAGTCCAGTAAAAACTGTGTCTCATCCAAACTGTAGTGAACTGGGTCCAGGTGGGTGACGGACCAAGCGGTTTGGTTCTGCGTTACGTCTCCTGCCAACTGAATCCTCAATGGACGAAGTGGGAGCCTTCTGACTGTCCACTCACTTATGATTCTGCTTGAAAGAAGAAACACAAAATGCTTGACCTTAATTCACTAGTGTGGCACAATTAAGAATCAAATAATAAAATGCCTATAAAAAGTATTCCCCCCTACAACCGTATATTAGGTCCATTGTAGGTAAAATAAATAAAAATAAAATAAATACTGAGCATGGGAAGGTTGGATCAACATCACATCACAGAGGCCGCCGCTTGCCGTATATTATTCCTGCAGTGGCTGACTGAATGAAATGATACTTTGCAATACTTGTGAATTTTGCACAGAATCACCATATTATCTGGACTTTGAAGAGACATTGCCGTGAATTGAGCCTGTTCAGAAGAAAACAAAATACTGATTTGGATGAGGTGATAGCTTTTGTGCATCAGGCCATTGTCGCCATTCTCCGTAGTGTTGCACCTCCTCACTAATGTGTGCATTTGTTATTCCATATTTCCCGGTGGCATCTGTGGTGGGATGAGGTTGATCCAACCTTGCAAAGTGAAACGGTGTGGTTTCTTGACAAAAATTCACTACTTTCCCGTGTTTCTCATAAATTTGTGACTTTAAGCTCAGAAAAAAAAGTTTCTCTAAATATTATCCCGTTTTTTGTTTTTTTTTTAACCTACATCGCCTTTGAAGTTTTCATGTTGTATTCTTTCATAATATCGAATCAAAGTAGATTTAATGTGGCTTTTTTTGACACTGATTAGCAAAAAAAAAAAAAAAAAAAAACCATGTCAAATGAAAAACAGACTACAAAGTGATCTAAATTAATTACCAAAATAAAATACACGTTTCAAGTATTCACCCCCTTTAATAGGACACACCTGAATCATCATCACTGGTGGTTTTAGAGGACACATAATTAGTTAAGTGGAGACCACCTATGTGTGGTAAAGGGGATTCAGTAGATCGTAGTATAAATACACCTGTACCACTTGCCACACTACTAAGCTTACACAATGAACTCAAGGGATGGATACAAGAAAATATTATATAGACTTTGATTAACTGCTATAAAACAACAAAACATGAAAACTTCCACACAGGTAAATACTATATTACAGGCGCCGTATGTGCAAGAATAATGACCTTCAATACCTTTAGTGATCTGTTGTCTGCATACCCGTCATAGCTTGTTAATTGATAAGGCAACATAAGTGTTGTCCACACCTGTAGACAGAAGCACATCTATTACTCTGGGTACAAATACAGGATTTATTTTTTTAAATATCATCCGTCTAAAGCTCAAAGGCCTCTGATGGAAAATGAACTTACAGGTTCTGGTCTCTCGCTCCAGTTCAGTGGGCTTCTTCTCCTTGTTGCACAGCACCTTGGCCACAATGATTATAACGATGACAGCTACCACAAATGTTAGGCCGGACACAAGCCAGCTGATCACCATTGGACTCAGTACTGGATCTGGGTCTGAGGGTGAGAGGAATTATCTCTAAGTTAGATACAGGGTAGCTTTTCATAGATGGGATTTCATCTACTGCTGAGACTAACACAAAACAAGCTGTAAAAGACAGGAGTAGCTACATAGAATCTTAGTGATTAATATTATTAATTTGGTACCCTGTTTTCTTTAGTACCTCAGCTTTCTAACACACATTAGTGTTGTAAGGTATACCGATAACAGAAAGATATTGCAATAACATGCCATTAAAACGGTAGTATACCCAGTTTTATTAGTGCCAGTACTAGATAAAAACGTCAGCTCATAAATTCTTATTAAAACACAGTCGATCTGCTACAGCGAGGCAGTGTGTGTGTGTGCACTGCTTCCACTCGCTGCAGGCATAGTGGGCGTGACAACAGGTTTTTTTTTCTCTCTCATATGATCGCTGCAGCTTTCATGGTGACAAAATTAGAGGCATTTCTGCAAAAACAAAATGCTCTTGCCGACCTGTCGACAAAGAAGACGCAGAAAGCAAAATGTGGCAATTTCGCAATGAAAGCCCTCGACATATACACTGCATCATTTATTTCCAGGGGGAACGTAAATTAATTCAGAGCATTTTTCTAAGAACACAGTATGATATAATACATTTCTGTTGTTTTATGGCTTCTTTTTACATCCTCCACTGCCTTAAATTGTCGAAATATTTACTCTTTTGTTATTTCAATTAATAAAAAAAACAAATAAATTCAAGTTCCATGTTCTGTCATCTAATATTCCATTTATTTCCCTGATTTTTTAAGTTGTGGCATCGTTGTAGTATCGGTATCGAGATAGTTAGGCAGGTATCGTTTCTAAGTCAGAATTTTGGTATCTACACTACATCACATACGTATGCTATTCTTCAATCATAATATTGATCTATGGTCTGTCACCTCTGATGGCTATAGGCAGGGGCTGGCTTTCTCTGGAGACAAAGGTGCGTCCACCCATCTGGACCCGATACAGGCAGTAGTAGTAGCCCTCGTTAGAGCTCTGGGCGTTGGGAAAGGTGAAAGTGACGGACGGGGTGAGGGCAGGCAGGAACTGGCGCACTGTGCCATTGGAGCGGATCAGACGCAGCTGGAAGGAGCCTCCAGGGTACTGCTGCGGGGTGGAGCAGGTGATGTTAAAATTGTGGCCTTTAATGACGGAACCAGCCGGGGCCTCAGTGGACGTGTTGTACCAGTGTTGGGGAGTCAGGAGTTCCACTGGAAACAGTCAAAAAGGAATAAAATTGGTTATTCAGGGTAATATAATCAGGGGTTTGATCACGGCAAAAACAAAAAAAGTCCCATCTTTCTTCCTTAAATGTTCTTACAATATATTCTTAAAGAGTCACATTAACAACAAACTAGAAAAATTAGAACATCAGTTGAAAAAATGCCATCACATGCTAAATGAATTTGCCAATACCAATTATGAATATGGAAAACTGAAATAAATAAATCTAAATTAAAAAATGACAATTAAATGCAACACAGCTACAATGAAACAAAGAATAACAATACAGAGTAGCAGAAAAAATTAAAATATGTAACAAAATTTGACACCTTTTATGTGGGTGTCCAATTAGTGTTGATGGTAAATGTAGTCGATTGAAGCAATAAATTCCTTTATTGTACGAGAAAGCAGAGTTCGCAGCTGCAAAATCTGTTGTTCTTCCTGTCTTCTGTCGTGATTTTACGTGAGAATGATGTAGTTGGTGGTAAGTAAGAACTTCAAACTACTTCAGTTTGGACTGATTGATGCACACTCATTAGGTTTAGTTTGGCGGAGAATTAAACGTCTAATAGATTGCACAACAATGTGCTATGGGAAAGGGCACTGGTGTAATGGCGTTAATATAGATTAGAAAATGCGGTTATGACTCACCCACAGTGATGTTGATGGAGTTGCTGGGTGGAGAGCTGAGCAGCTGAGAAGGGAAGCCGCCCTTGATCCTGTACCGACAACTATAGCTGCCCTGATGGAAAGTCTCTATGTCGGACAGTGTCAGCTCCACTATGGTCTGGGTCTGGTCCGCTCTCTGTGTAACCAGTGGCGTGGATACTCCATGCTTGTACAGGTGGAAGTCACTGAGGTGGTGACCCAGCAGAACACTGCAGCCAAAGCGAACAGCCTCGCCAGGAGAGAACACAGTGTGAGGTGACAGCAGGTTGAGGGTGGGCATTAAAAGCGTACCTGTGAGTAAAGACAGGTTAATCACAAAATGTAATGAATGAAATAATAAAAATGTGAATAAAAAGGTGAGTAAGTACTCAGAAGAGGTAGGTCGATTTTTGAAGACAGAGACGGATTCTGCTGAGTTTGGCAAATTATGCCACCACCGAGTGACGACACAGGAGAAGAGTTTGAATTAAGGTTTCCTGCTTTGCAATGATGGTGGGACTCGTCGTAGTTCATTTACATATTGGTAGGGAACCAGTAGGGAATAATATGCGTCTGTCTGTCTAGGCTGCTAATAATATCATTCTGCTAATGCTATTAAAAGCACAATGAGTAGGATTTTTAAACCATCTGGCACTGCTCCTTGGTAGATAAAAATGGCTCAACAGTGGAGTCTCACCTGAGCATTTCACCCCTGCATCATTCTCGTGGCTGCAGTAGGCGTTACTGTGGAGGACAACAGCACAGCGTGTCAAACTGGCCTCATGTCCGGAGCACTGGACATGTCGCAGCCAGATCTCTCCACTGCCTGCACCAAATACTGCACCATGAAGGGCAGATTCAGCTAATCCACAGCCCAGCTCCAGGCACACCACAACAGCCTCCCGGAGGTCCCATCCATGGTCGCAAACAGTCCCCCACTGGTCATGGCGGAGTACCTCAACTCTGCCAGAACATTTGTTCTCCCCATCCGCTAGTCTGATCCCACCTGTGGAACAGAGGACATTTACTTAGAGACACAAAGTGGAGGCACAGCTATAGATGCAACAGGTTTACATCATTGCATGCTTACCAAAACCAGTAACTCCATCCCACAAAACACCTAAAAGGCCTGTGAAGAAATTACAAATATTTAATTACTATCAGGAAAATACAGATTAAAAATGTCAACAACAATAGCTATTTACACTCAGTTGCTTATTTATTCACCCTATTAAACTATACCATTAAGTTGAACTAAATAAAACAAACACTGAACATTATAACAGTCATGGGGGTAACATTTATTACAGGGCTATTGTATTAGATTAAATTTAGCTAGGTGGACTGTAGTACATGTTTGATGTACTGTAGTACATTTTATGCTACTTTATGCTTCTACTCCACTCCATTTTAGAAGACAATATTGTACTTTTTACTCCACTAAAATTATTTGACAGCTTTATAGAATCATTACTTTACACAATATAAATAAACTAATAAATATTATGATATATTGTTATAGTTTAAGGTACCCAGCTGTAAATAAAGTGATCAAAATTAGCTCCACGTTATCCTGCTGCAACATTTAAGTGATAAACACATTAATACATCAAGAATTATAATCCAGTAATATAATATACATTATTCTGAAATTGGCCATTCTGCATAATGAGTTACTGTGGTATGTTCACTTAAGTAAAAGATCGCAGTATTTCTTCCACCCCATGTAATATGTACAGGTAACCAACAGGTCCATAAGCAGCTAAGCTACGAGAAACGGTCTCCTAAAATTAATTTACATTATAAGACCATTTTATTAAAGATGCTAGCGTGAAGTCATAATATGTAGATAACGTTTCGGAAGTCATACACACGATTTTTTCTTTGCATTGTAGTAACCAATGCGAGTGTGCTGATTTAATTGCCGGTTTATTATCCCGTCACATAATCAACCATAAGCTATCCAAGTGAGCTGGTTCTGATTCAGACTTAGCGTTAGCTAAAAACACAGTTTAGCTGACCATCATTAGCTGCCTGGGCTACATCCATGGGACTCACCTGTTAAAAGGATACGGAGGAATTTCAGCATCGTTCCTCACCCTTCCATCACACGGCCGGGTGGGAAGGATGCCCGTTGTCGTGGTGATGATGCTGACAGCCGTTGGTAGCTAGTGACCGCACAAGACATTAGCTAGCTTGAGGCTAACTAAACTAAGAGCTAACAGCTAAGCAACTTTAACCAACTGACACTTACGGCGTTAAAACATTATCGAGAGCTGAGCGATGCTAATTATTTGATATACAAGTACTTATTGTCTCAGGATAAATCGTAGTTCGCCTGGCTGTACAGTAACACGATGTCCATGAGATAACGTTAGGAGAACTACATACCGTCAGGCCGCTATACTCATTACTCAGTCAACGGTCAAGGGTTTAGCCGGTGTGCGAGATTAACTGGTGATGTTCCCGTGCGTGAGACAGATGAGTCGCAGGCGTGGCCTTTGAGGACCCATTGTCAACTATCTAGGAAATAAACATTTCAATCGCTTCTCCTCTCCCTGACATTCATTTGTTGGTATTTCTAGAAACATTACGGTCGGAAATGTTCCTGCACGTTCATTACGGAAGTGTGAGGCTGTGGTTCTGATGCCGATCTCAGGACGTTTACAGCAAGGACTAGAGAATGACAGAGTAGGTGACTGTGTCGATGCCTGTTCAAAATAGCCTACCACAAACTTCAATACATCCTTTACAAAATGTTTTTGTATCCAGTCAGCGTTTAATCTGTGTGTAAACAACGTAAAGGCTCAAATGGACTTGACATCAGATTAGACAAATATTAGACTGACAACAAGAACATTTTGTAAAGGATTTATTGACGTTTGTGGAAGGCTATTTTGAACAGGCATCAACACAGTCACCTACTCTGTCATTCTCTAGTCCTTGCTGTAAGCATCCTGAGATCGGCATGACAATCACAGCCTCACACTTCTGTAATGAATGTGTAGGAACATTTCCGACCGCAATGTTTCTAAAGATACCAACAAATGAATGTGAACGAAAGGCGAAGCGGTTGAAAAGTTTATTTCCTAGATAGTTGACAATGGGTCCTTAAAGGCCACGCCTGCGACTCATCTGTCTCACGCATGGGAACATCACCAGTTAATTCAGCCACCAGTTGATCTCGCACACCGGTGCTGTTGAGCCGTTCTCCCTGCGGCAGACAGAGGTCACCACAGCCGCAGCGCTGCATTTAAACTTTAGGATTTAAACCCATTATGGAGGGTCACACAAATACCTACAAAGCAGTGGTGGAAAATACATGTACTCAAGTACTGTGCTTAAGTACTATTTTTATGTAATTGTGAAATACAATACTTTTCTCATTTTCTGCTACTTTATATTTTTACTACTCCACCACAATTCATAGTCAAATATTGTACTTTTTACTCCACTAGTCTAAAATGGGCCAATCTTCACAATAAGGACTTACATACATTACATTACATTACATACATTTGTACTTTTACTTAAATTAATGTTTTGACTGCAGAACATTTACTTGTCTTTTACTGCAGTAAAAGATACAAGTCCTTCTTCCACCAATCCTACAAAGTCCTTTTATACACTATATTTAAAAATTCTACACTTCATTTATCCAACAGACCAATTTCTATAAAAATAAAGAAATTCCTGAATTAAAGGAACAGTCGAGCGATTTTTGCACTTAAAGATTTTTAAGAGTTTATCAATGACATGGTCTGTGCTACTCAAACTGTTAAAATACTTGCATTATATTATATAATGATTTATGTAGCTCTTGAGAAGCTTTGTCAAGTCTGAGAAAATAAAACATTTATTCCCTGCTATTTTCTTTTGGAAATACATTTTTAATTGGTTGAATTGTCTTTTTGAATAGTTATAATTTGATTGATATATTTCTTTGTGTTTTTTTCTTTTGTTTGCGATGATGTATTTTAGGTAGCCTAAAACAGATGAAAAATTGCCTTTTTGGCTATTTTGGCTTTACCAGTGAATTGGCACGGTCCCTTATCTCAACTAAACTAAACATTAAGGTTCTGTGTTGAGTAGGTTTTCACAATGACACCAAATGACACTTGCCTTCCTCTTGGCTTTCAGCCACACAGTTGTGTCTTGTACCATTTAGGTGACTCTGTATGTATCTTACAACAAAAAAGACTTTTAGCCCAAAAGCAATTGTGTCAGCAACACTTTGTTATTCTCAAGATTTAAAAATAATTAGTTCTGCAATTTATTATTTAGTTTATACTTAATTTAGGTATGTGTTCAGATTTGCATTCACTTTGGCATTAAATATATATTTTCTTATGTAATCAGGGTCATAAAGGCTTGATTTGAAAGGTGCCGCCTTAAAGTTACCACAATCCTGCTTTGTGATCCCTGTGTCACAAAGGAAAGACTGTCTGTGGAAGCACAGAGGGAATTTAACTAAAAAGACAGATTGTCGTAATAACATTTAGTAACCTTTACTTACATGAAAGAGAAAATGACAGAAGGGATTTCTCAAAACCTGGCAGCCTAAAGTTGTTTCCCGGTTGTATACATTTCAGAGTGTGAGAAAAACAGAAATATCTAACCTCATCTACGTCACTATCCCAGACACAAATATCCATTCAGAAATTTAACACCCACACAAATCTGCTGCTGCAAACCTCCCACTTAAAACTATTTGGTCATGAGCCTGTTCTTCCCAGTGGGAGAGGACAATGTGGATGAATCACCACAAGGAAGTATTACATTATTTGCTGATTCATGTCTCAGTTGTGCAACTATTTCACAGAATTGGTGAACCAATCCCTCAGGGGATTTATTTCTTCCTGGTAGAGAAGACAATGCTTTCCTGTGCGTGTTCCGTTTTTGTATTGTAACCAAACATGTTTGCATTTTAAGTACCTCATTTGTCTGCGATGGACCATGAGTCATTCAGAATAGACACTTCCTCTGTGGCAGGCCCTGGCCTGGACAGCTTGTGAAGGCAGTGGGTAAAAAGGAACCCTGCTTCAGTCTGAAAGAGAACTGTGACTTGAGAGAAGATTTATTTTCCATTCAAGCCACAGAGGCACCAAAGCACGTTATGCAACAATGTCAGTCGTGAAAATGATGAAATCCAAGTCTAGACCTATCCAATCCAGAACTTGTGGTAGGACTTAAAAATTGTTGCCTCGTGATTCCTGTGCAACTTGACAGACATTGGACAGTTTTAGAAAGAATGGGGACAAATTGTCTTGATATGAAAAAGTAAAACAGACATTAATACCGATTCAAAACGGCAATTGCTGCCAGAGGTGGTGTTACAATTTAACAGACTTTAAGAAGTTGATGACTTATGCGTCCAATTTATATTTGTACTTAAATGTTGGTCAATGTGTACACATATTTAATTTAAGCATCAAATAATCTTTTTTTTAAATTTTTTTTTTTTATAAATGTTACTCATGAGCTCTACTTTGACGGAATGTTTCCAATAAAAAGCATGAAAAAGTCCAACGGGGTGAAAAGTTTTATAGGCATGATGATATGTGGAAGACTTGTTTCCAGATCTGCCGATGTATGTGAAGCAGGCATTACTGAAAGAAACGGTAACATTCTAAGCCACTGGCAGTACGTGGATGATAACAATTAGAAAACACATGTTGATGTTCAGTCAAAGCGTTAACAAACTACATTAGGTTTCAAGTAGAGAGCAAAGGAGAGCCTTTAATGTACATTTTAGGCCGGAGAAATTTAGAATAGTCCCAAAAGAGGGATGAACTTAAATTCCTTAAAGAGAGCTCAGACTGAAGACACTTTTCTTTTTTTAGTCACAAATGTTTTTCCAGCCAAATCTTCACCAGGTAGAAATTAGTAATGAAATTAATTCAACAGAATATTTGGACTTCAGAACAGAACCAGCCAAATTAGTACCTCACATATCCTTGCCATCTTAACAGTGCAACAACGCTGCTCTGACCTTGTGCTTTCATCACCTTTAAAAAAGGTAGATTGTTGTATTAACAGAATAGATTCTGCAGTATTCAGGTCAAACACCAACTGATAAAGTTTCTTGATGCATTTTATTGATCCATTGGTCAAATAAGCATCCGTGTTCTCATTATATTGTAAAAGGTGACTATCTTTTTTTCCCCACAAAGAAAACATACAGATGAGCCTGTATATAATTGTAATTGTATATATTAATTAAATATATATATATATATATATATATATATATATATATATATATATTAATTAAATATATATATTAATTAAATATATATATATATATATACACACACATATATATATATTAATTAAATATATGATACATTTCTTTGTAATTCAAAACTTCAAAACCATCACATTGTATTTGTGGAACTGAAATCTCAAAATGATCTGTGTGGACATTACATTGCAAGGAACAGCACTATTACTAGCACGCAATCTGAATTACTTCTCTTTGGTAACTAAAAGAGTTAACCTGCGCAGTCGTGTGTTGGTACATTTACCACTGATAAAGGAAACAAACACTGTCATAAAATAACAAAACATAAAATAACTTAGTTAACTTAACACTAGTCCTCTAAGAAGATGACCTTTTTCACAGGTTTGGAGTTTTAATAAGTACCACCAACTTCTTCAGTTATTATGATGAACTCCTAACAAGCTTTCAATAATCTTTGGATATCAGTACAACCCGCTTCAGTTCCACCGTAAAAGTCTCTGGAGCACCACATTATAAAAAAAAAAAAAAAAAAAAAAAATTGATGTACTGCATTTTCAAAAGTGTCTTGGGTTTTGTGTGGCATCCATCGTTTGTCAGGAAGATCCCAACTTTCAAGCATTTTCTTCACTTGGACTCTCCCATCAGATGGAGAATGAGTTCATACGTAGAGAGGACGATGGCTGTGTTAGGGATTTGTCTAATTAGTTGTGGAATGAGTCCTCTATAAAAAGCTGCGTAGCCTTCCTCCACCGCTATTAACCTCCCTGTCTGGAAGAAGTACTTGTACTTGCTGCCTTCTTCACGCAGCCTTGTCCGAATGACCTCTGTGGAGACAAAAAGAGAGTATAAGTCATTGAAATAAATACTTCTCCCTGACATTAGGTTGATGTGACATAAGAGACAAACATGTGTTTACCGTGTGGGTAAGCTATGCAGGACGCACAACCCTTTGAAAAAGCAGCTGCCATCATCAGACCCAGGAAGACAGAGACTCCTTTCTCCTTTTCATTATTCGGGGAGGTGAATTGGCTCTTGGTGAGGTGTTTCTTCAGTGTCTCATAGATGAGGAAGCAGATCATGGTCTCCGAGATGCCGGCATAAGATGCAGTCAGGCCTCGGTAGAAGCCCCGGATACCTTCTGTTTTGTAAACATAGCGGGCACACTGAAGTGCATTCATCTTCTTCTCTCCTCTGGCTCTAAAAAGTCAAACCGGCCAGGATTATTAGTGCCAAGACATGGTGGGGGTGTGAAAGTAACATCTATTTGACCTGTTGATAATCATCTCATCAAGATCATGTAGCCTACAACATGCTAAAAATAATGAATGGCCACAGCCGACAAGTTCCACAAACATCTTAAAGTCATTACATTTTTAAAGAAAAGTAAGCAGTGTCTTGCATTTTTACTTGGTAAATTATATCAAAATTAGAACCTGCTAATTATCTGTTTATTGTCCAAGCAATGAATCAACTTTCAACCCTATGAGGAAGCATGTAACCTCCTAGAGTTTACTTACTGGTTTGAATGACCAATAAGTAAAGTTATGGTTAAAGTGCAACTGAATTTTGTTATTCGAACCTTCCCCCCCCCCCCAATCAAAAAGCAAACTATTTTGTGCTGCAGGACAGGTGTTCTTTACAGTGTGAACAGACATGTCCTCACATGATACTACTGCCCTGGACTCAGTAATGTAAATATAGACTCTTCTTCTGCGTGCAGGACAGTGCGTCAGCACTGTGTATTTATGGAGCCGGGTCACACGCTCAGTCTCACAAGCTACATAACCCAAGGACACTACTGTGAGGCCGGGCTCCATTAAAGGTTTCTAGAAAGGTCACATTATTTGGAGTTCTTTCCCACCCGCAAAGTCCCTAAAATATGTTGGAATGTTTTACACAGATCTAACACAGACCACTATAGCGTAGAGCTAAAAGGTTAAGTATCCACAGGACAGGTGAAATTAAGAGAGTACACACTTTTTCTCCAGCTGCATCCTGGTCTTGACCATCCAGACGGGGTTCATCAGAGAGTTGGTAACGAAAGCTGAGGACGGGGGACAAAAGAAGCATATTCATACGCCGTGCAGTGTAACATAAGATTCATTTCATTCCCTCAATGTAACTCATAAAGTCGTAAGGAGAGAAGTGTTGTTGTTGCACTAATTCACGGAAGGGAATTACAGCAGGATCACATCTGCAAAATTCTGCAGTCAGATATACTTCCTCGTAATAAATATGACCTTTTTTAAGCCCATGTTTATTGTATAGACTTCAAAATTGGTTCAAGTAGGCATTTTGTTATTTTATCCACAGGGTAGACACAACATATAACCTTTAAAATGATTTATTTTTGGATTGGACTTCGGATACTGGTTTGCATAACACTTTACAGCTGTTTTACATGTATGTAACACAGTAACATGCAGCCTGCTCACCTGCAACACCAGCAGAGGACATGTGCACCACTCCACTATTAGGGACGAACAACCCATTGAACTTCTCTTTAGATTTCGAGTATGCAGCAAAGTAAATGGCTCTGAAACACAGAGAACAAACTGTTAAGAACTCTACGCCGAAGCAGCTGTCAAGATTAACACCCAGTGATTAAATAGGATTGCATTTTCAATATGTAAATGTGGTTTTATAACAGCTGGGCAATTATGTGATGATTGGACTTGTGTTGGCCTTTGACAGAGTGCATCCAGAGCAGTCTGTTTCCTGGTGCCTGCCCTCTCTGCGTGGCTTCTGGAACACACCGTCACTGCACCAGAATGGGCTGAATAAGCACTGGGCAGCACCACCGATGCCCACAAAGCTGCTCTGAATGTGAGCTGGCCAAGTTGGCCAGTGGAGTGGAGGGACAGTGGAATCATTGGGCAAGGGATAGTACTGTGACTACTCATTAACCAAGGGGAAAGTATATGTAACCCATGACCTTTTTCAGTTTAACAAAGTCACAAAGTCTAAATCAACAGTTTGTGGCAAGTGTATCAGGACTGACTGTTCGTGTTATGGTTATATTATTGTTGTTTAGGAGACTTTACTTCCAAGATTATCAGCAATGAAACAGGGCTATTTGCTGACTCGGAGTTAACTCAAATTAAACTTCACATGGTGTACCTATATTAGACAGAACTTTTGTTTTGACTTAAGCCAGATCAATTATTATCCAGCCATCGTAATCATCATGTCTGTTCAACTCTGTGACAGTAAAACCTCAAACATGGTTCCTTATTTGCTCCTCATCTTGTGCGTCTAGGTTTAGGGCTGCACTTTACGATTACTTTAATTATCGCAAAAATCGGCCTATTATTCTCTCAATTAATCATTTGGTCTATAACATGTTGTAATAAATATGTAATGTAATAAATGTACAAAATGAAAACAGTGAACATTTTCAATCGTTTTTCAAAATGCAAGGCGATGTCTTTAAATGCTTTGTCAGTTCAAAACCCAAAGATATTCAGTTTAATGTTGTATGAAAAAAGAGAAAAGCAGGAACTCTCTACACTTGAGGCTGAAACAGCATTGTATGTCATTTTTGCATCAAAATTGAATTTATATTAATTGATTATCAAAATAGATGGCGATTAATTTTTCTGACGATTAGTAGACTCATTGATTAGTCGACTAATTGTTGCAGCTCTAGTCGTGTTAATAACTGTAATCAAATGCAAGGAGAGAGGCCTCATGTTGACGCTGTAAACTACAGACTGAACAGCTGACTCAAAGAACTCTACAAGGCTGGGGGCTTGGAAGTTGTTGCCATGACAACAGCTCCCCGTTTATAAGGGCAGTAATGCTTTCAGCCAATAAAAGTTAAAAGTCTAAACACAGCCTCCTCCTTCTTGCTTTCTTTGGTTAGCGGCCGTGTTGTGATACATGTTGAAGTGTCCTGACAAATGAAAACAACAGACTTCTCTGAGAAACTCTCCACTCTGCTTCACTCTGCTTCACTCTGACCTTCTTAGCATTGCTTTGTTTATCGTTTTGAATACAAGGAAAGCCTTGTGCCCTCAATAACCTGTACACCAGCGGGCAGGTATCATTAACATAGAGATTGCCACTTTGCTAAACAAAACAGCAATGGGTAAGTGTTCTGGGTAGATGGGAGTGTATTGTAGTGTAGACACTGATTTCACTGTACCTTGACGGGGCCACGCCAACAAGATTCGGCCCCAGACCACGGAATAGTGATCTTGGTCCCTCTTTTTCAAGAATTGATCTGAAACAAAAAAGTAAACAAAGTATACATGTTAAACTGTCTCTTTTACAGCAAAAGTCTGCGTAGGATTATCCCCCCCGGCTCTATTAGGGGAATGACTGATAGCTCCTGCAAGCATCACAAGTTTTACGTCAGTCCTGTTCACTTGAGCTGGTTTTGCATAACTTTATACATGAAACCTACTCCGCTCTCCACAGTGCTTGCCCTGTCACGTCCGCCACATACCCACAGTTTTTCTTTTAAACTCTTTGTAGGTAGTGAACTTGGACATCACCAGATGACTGGGGCCAAGCAGAGGGGGAGGGTACAACTGCAATTTGTGTTTGTATCTGTAATGCTAATCTTGTCTCTCAAGCTGTGTTTACGCATTCCACCTCTCTCTCTCTCTCTCTTTCTCTCACTCACTGATGCCCTACACCTCTTCTCAAACAACAATGAGTTTAAAAACACAATAATGCAGTGTCCAAAATGAAGGTTTCAGTGACTGGAGAAGGGGTTTAAAGGTCTAGAATTAGTTTTACATAAATACAAGTCTGCAAATGCAAAGACAAATAGCTCTGAAAAATAGATTTGTATCAGCTAAAGTACTTTGGAAATAATAGCATAAGATCTAAATTGACAAGAAAATATGTCTCAGTCCTCGGAGTGCAATATAACACTGACTCAGCACTCTGGTTAAAACCTTCCCCTCTTCTTCTCGGCCCAATGAGGCTGCTTCTAGTTCTTCACAACCTAAGCAGAGTCATAAAATGGCTACTTTTATAAAGACCAGGAAAAAAAAAAAAAAAAACACTTGTTTTATGCATATCCTATGCCTGGTGGAAAATAATGCTTTACTCTGCCCCAAACAGCTGGTTAAAGACACCAAATACGAGAAGGACACTGTGTACTTAATCCTCACTTGGACAGGAGCCAAGGCTTGAATTTCAAAACCACGAAAGTAGAAAGCAAATGACAGGCTGTCCAAAGTATATACTAATTCACAAGAGCGGCACAGGACTTTATAAAACTATTCCAAACATAAACAGTTATTTTGAAAATGTTGTCACATCAACACCTCAGCCATAAACACTAAGGTCTTTGCTGCGTAAAACTCAGGAAGTCACTACAATACAAGTCACCAGCTAACAATAATGGCAGTCCCTTCAGGGTAGTCCTAATAAACAGCAATGTGCACCAGCCGTGAGGAGGGAATACTTTGTTCTTTGTGTGCAGGTAGAAAAATACAATTACCTCATGGGAAATCTCACATAGCATGCTGCATAAGTAGTCATCTTACCGTAGGACCTGCAGCAGCCCCGGTGTAACAGTCCCTGGCCGGATAACCCCAGTGCCGCTTAGGGTGCCCAGCTGGACCTGGAAGACGGGTCTGAGGGCGAGGCCAGAGGACTGCAACCGTGTCTTTAACACCTCCAGGGGGCAGGTCACGATGGCTCCCACCGTACCACTACATCTGCAAATTCATCACACAAAAACAAGGATTATGGGCCTTGGGGTGTTTCAAATCTTACAAATAAAGTAAGCAATATACCAATACAATACAATTATTTGCAAGGTTACTCGTATCAGCTTTGACTGAGGACAGTGTTTCCCTCATAACAGACTGGCCAAGTGCAATGAACAATTATGGTCAAAGACCGTTCTCTGGCTCTGCAGTGGAAATATTCAGAGTTAACTCAACACATCTGGTGCACAAGGGTTTTACGGCTCAGACTTTCTAATTGCACTGGGACAGAGTTATTTGCCCGACGAAAGATTGCACTTTTCATGTTTCAGCCATTTTTTTTCTTTTTCTTTTTTTTTTTCTAAATCAATAACTTAGTTATTTACAGTTCATATTGGTACATCCTTTGTCAATTATGTCTATAACCTTGTTGGTGACATTTTTAGAAGCCTGGGACAGATTAGACTAAGCCCTCTGTACTGTTTGTGTCTGAGGGAGAGTCAAACATCTTAGCCACAGTATCACCTGACCCAATTATCAATTCACCTGAGTGTTTTATGATGCAATTATAGAGAATAATCTACACTATGTATGACATGATCTTACGTAATTTGAAAAACAAACATTTAATCATGTTGATAGACAATGTGTTGTGTGGAGTTGTTATGGCCATGACATCTGACCACAAAGATAAGAAATCTAGGGAACTGGTGCACGAGTGTGTGCCCTCTGAAAATGAAAAGCGTGCCTGCAAAATGACATTGTTTGCATTAAGTATGGCTGTTGTTTGGAAGTTAACCAAAGGCTGTCATACAAGCTCAGCTGGTTTTTCCGAGTTGGTGTTCCTCTGCAGGTTCGACACTCTGCATATGTTGAGACTGGATAGTTAAGCGTAAATCAAAATGGTCAACATTATCATCCCCTTGTCATACATTTAATTAAATTCGCATTTTAAAAACGACAGTTTCACGTGCGGATCTACTGTAATAACCTAAAGGTTCACCATAACATTTCAAGGGTAAAATGGCGTCATTTATAACGAGCCAAAGTTGCATAAACGTGACCTTTACCTCATCTGCAAGCCACCAAGCTAAACAAATCATATCAGAACAGGCCCTCGCGACATAATTCGGGGTTTACAAATAGCCATTTTTGACCAGGTGGTGATGAAAGGTTGGCATCGCTATGGCTGAAGTACAGTATGGATCGACTGTTATGTAACGTGACTTGGTGTAAAGCCTGACCAGTCTTGTGACTGCGCCACGTCCTGCCAGGTCTCAGGCTGGAGCTAAACACTACACAGTCCGTTTGTACAGAGTGTATAATCAACAACAGTGCGTCGTTACTCGCATGAACATATACGATCTTACAGACTCCTAAAAACCATCAGCGGTATCCGGCTAACGGTAGCTAGCAGCCGTTAGCAAACTTCCACACCAGTGCCGCTGTAAAGTTGCGGTGTGGAGCATTGTCCACATCACGGAAACAACGTTAGCGATAAACAGATAACGATAAACGTTAAACAGACGCCGGTCATCAGGTTTCCCCCCGTCATGTTACATAATAATGAAGTCAACTAGTGAAGGACACAGTGAAAGAAACACATTCGGCAGATCCGTGCTATGCTAACACGAGCTAGCTCATGTTAGCATGCTGGCCGGCGGGTTTTTAATGCTGAACATGGGTCAGATTAACGACTAACGTCTACCTGCTTTCATACAGGGTTTTAAGAAGCACATGGGCAGCGAAAAACGCAGGTCGTGTTACCTCCTCGTGTCACATTAACCTTTGAGTTATTAATAACGTTACTCCGGTTACGGAACTTACCCCCCGGCGAAGAGATTCAGAAGCGTGTCTTTCTGCGCCATCCTTTTCCTCTCAAACAGCCACCATACTCGTGGTATATTTCTTGTTAAATGTGCGTTTGTAGCGAACGGACGGATTTATGATCCCGGTGCGCTGCCGCTCATCTATCTCTCCCTACCGGCTCGGTGGAGCTGTCAGCGCAGGGCGGAGGTGGCGGCGGAGGGGTGACCTGCTCACGGTTTACGTCAGTGGGCCGGACGGGGGTGTTGTCCGTGACGTAGGGACATGTGCTCGACACCCGGTGTGCGCTATTGGTCTTTTTCAAGTTGTTGCACAAATATTACCCGCGATGAAGCTTAAAGGAAAACAACAGGAGAGCAACACTTTGTACTTCTGGCTGCGTCCTCTCTGACCTTCACTGGTTTCGGTGTAAAATAAACACTTCTCTGCATAATTTACAACAACCATTCTTATCATTAATGAGAAAAAAGCAGGTATCATTACATAAAGAGACTAAAATGTCTGCAAAAACATTTTCTAAACCAAACACTTTTCCCCACTCTTCACTTGTGAAATAGACATTAATGATTTGTAGCCTACCAATAAGAATGTGACATATCTTGTATAATCTTATATATCAGTCATATTTATATACAGTTACATCAGTCAATAACCCTGTAACACCAAACCATCCACTGCTGTTATTCTAGATTTAATATGTACATATGTCACTATCAGTATAAATCCTACTCACTGTATATACAGTATATAGACAAAATCCCACTTAATCCCACTGACTGGCTTCACATGCCACAATGGTACATCTTAGACTATTATCTAATATGTGTTGATTTTATTTTGCTGTAGCACCTTCTACATGCTTTCCATCAAGCTATTTGTCTACCTCTAATTAGGCTGTTCCTACTCTCATAAGAAAGGGACATAGGGACATATATAACATAACAAAAATCTAGACAAACAACCTCCTCTTTTTCAGCACGACAACAAAGACCTTGATTTTACTTTACTTACGAAATATGACTCCACGCCTGTTAACTGTGCCATAATGGACACGTGATGTTATGGTATGTGGTGTCCACCAATGAGCGGAGGGTAATAAAAGATGGTATGTAACTACTTTTTTAACCCTTTTGATATGTAGCTTTTAAATCTACAGAAAGTTACAAGCACTTTGTTTTTTTCATTGTGTCATTATGTAAAAACAGTCTCATCAAAACAGCCGTACTTGCTTTTTGTTCAATTTGAAATCGTAACAACATGTTTATCGCCCTGTGTTGACGGTATACATTAATTTGGTGATTAGCATGAAAACAAAGAGTCAGAGTGAGGAATAAAGTCCATTTCACAAATTGCATAACAAGGTGTGGGTGTTCTTAATATGAGGCCAACATGAACGCTTCTGTAAATAAACTGTCAACTGGCAAATGTTGTCGACTATTGTCAGTGGTTAAAACTAACTACATTTACACAGGTACTGTACTTAAGTACAATCCTGAGATATTTGTACTGTAATTGAGTATTTGTGTTTTATGCTACTTCATACTTCGCTACATTTCAGAATTAATTATTGTATATTTTAGTGCACTACATTTATTTGACAGCTCTGGTTACTGGATACTTTTCAGATTAAGATTTCTTTTACATAAAAACATGTGTGTGAGTTTATGGAATATTTTATCTTGTTAAAGACTAATTCAGTGATTCCCAACCTTTTGGATTGTGAGACCTTATAAAAAAGTTGTGTCTGGTTCGAGATCATTGTCACAATTCAGATGTTAGCAGCTCAATCAAAGAGACAGTCCCCTCTAAACGTCTCAGATGGTTTTATGTAAATTCATGTTTGAGGCCCGAAGAGGTAAAATTATACAGTATTTCACAAAATAAGCAAAGATTCAGTTCAAAGTCTAAAACATGAATACAAATGTGTGTACCAGGACTTTGTTTTTCTTCTTTCCTGCTCCATTAATGATCTCGTGACCAGCTACAGCTGTAAAATGCTGCTTACACATTGATGCTCCAGTGTTAACAATCTGATGATGTCATGTATAATAATTGAATCAGTCACAAGAGCAACTTTTGTGCACAAGAAATACTTCTATTGTCATACTTTTAGTACATTTAGCTGATCATACGTCTCAAGTAGGATCTTGAATGCAGGACTTGTAATGGATTACTTATACGTTGTTGTGTTGGTACTTTTTCTTACGTAAAGGATCTGAATACTCCACCGCTGGATGATCTTGACTGGTCTTCAGAGTTATGTAAAAAATGTAAAAAATGGAAATGCTGACACCAAGCGACCAAATATGAAACATACAGCTAGAAGAGAGCTCTACCTTTAGTTTTATTTATTATTTTTTTATATCTTTTAAATACTGGTCTTGGTAAATTGCAGCTGAAATGTATATCCCATTGGGGTGCTTTCAGTTTCCTTGAATCACCTGATGAATACAAGGTACGCGTGCGTGCGTGTGTGTGTGTGTGTGTGTGTGCAAATACATTTAGCTGAACCTAATCCTGTGCTTCATATTAAAAGCTAAGCCATTACAGGGATTAACGTGTCTCAGTGTCTGTATCAGTGAAACTGTCACATAGCTGGAGTCTCAAATCCCTCCGCGCCCCTCCCACCACTCCCTCCCCCTTTAAAATTGGTTTCCCTCAGTGCTTAGCTCATGTACATTTAAAAGCACTTGGTTACATAAGCATACAACTTGTTTGTCTTATCTAGTATGTCAGTGTAAACCTGCTTGTTTAATATTCAAGAAAGAGGGAAACATGTCTTAGAGCAGAGGACATTTCCCAGCAGCTTTCAGACAGGTAGCAGTTACCTTCTGGAAACATAATTAAAAGAGGGTCCCGTACTATTTATGGACAGGAAGTTAGGGGTCAATGGATTCAGTTTCTGAAAACTAATGTTCTCTATTGACTGTGTGGCGTTAGTAAAATAGGATTGCTTAGTTTTGTTTAAATAATTGTAAGTGTTTTTAGTTTAGATAAGTGGCTTTAAGAGTGGCTGAAGACTTCTGCATGGTGAATACTGAGCCTCTGGTGTGTTCAAATGTCCTGCCTGCAGTGAAACCATTGCAGCAGTTGAATTTCTTTTTTACCCTTTTTGTTTAATATCTCGTCTTTTATGGCTCATGGGAGGTTAACGATGACGCACATTCACACAGGTGTTTTCAATTATTCTGGCTGATTGGACCTTTGATCAGGTTGAGTGAGGTCAACAACCTCCATGTAGCGATTGTCCAAATGCAAGTTGTCCTGCACAGATTGGCCTTTTTCACAGCAGACATGTTTACTTGTCACAGTAGGAAAAGCACCGGAGGTACGAATAACATTAACGATGATGAAGCGTGACGGTGAGCCATCATGCACCATACCAGGACCCTGAAACTGGAGCCTTTAAATGCAATTCATCCATCATTAACTTTTTCCATTTATACATTCGCTTCCTCTACTGCGACATGCCGGAATGTACGGGTGCAGAGCGAGGTGCATGAAATCTGTTCATGCATCCAAACTGAGAAGGTCTAATCAAGCAGAATAAGTGAAAATACCTGTGTGAACAGAATGTATTTTTATAGTGCAACGAACACACTTGCCATCTGACATTCATTATATTTCATGCAGTTCCTTCCAAAAAAATGTTCAGCCATGTCTGAACAGAATATTATTAATATCATATAATATATTATATTAACGTACAAGTGGCCTATATCGGAGTGACTCAGATCCACTAGTTTACCAGATAGATGAGGCAATATTCATTTCCCCATGCCTGAAAAGGGCTGAAGATTGCCTCCATGACTTTTAGGTAACATAAGTGACCAATTTGCACGAGAACGGTATGTTAAACTGCCGTCAGATTAACATAGAACAATGTCGGAAAGGTGTTTCATTTTACATAGACATGACCTTAAAAATTACTGGAATTAAATAGTTGCATATTAGGGTAGCAACACTCGAAATGTCTTATATATTGTAACCTACTTAAGATAGTTTAACAAGATAAATGTAAAAGGAGTTCTCAATGTAATTCCTCCCTAACTAACTAGCTTGTAATACTGTACCAACTCCACCTAAAAACTGCTTTAAAAGTTTCATGTATTTATTCTACTCTAGAATATTAGAAAATGTTTCAGTAGATTCCTCTACAATGCACAACACACAACATATACTTTGAAATAAACTTTTAATAGATACTTACAAACAAATCTACAACAAGGAATACAAATAAAATGGAAGCTGCAAGCAAGGAAAATAAGGTGTGGCACAGCGTGTCCACATCCAGCTGAGCGCTGAATAAGGATCCCGTCTGCACATTAAAAAAAAAAAAAAAATACTAAATCAACAGGTCTATGATATGGCATCAGACAATCTGATCTTTTATTACATTTGTGCAGCACTTTGTGTGGATTGTCTTTTTCTGTCGAAATGGTGCCTTAAATCTGAAGTATGCCGATTCAGGCACATACGCCGTTCACCTACATAGTCTGTTTCCCGAACCCCTTCCCCCCCCCTTAACACGTCATAAAACAAACACTACATCAATGGTTCTCAGCTATGTGCCAGTGAGACCCAAGAGTAGCAGGTTTTCATTACAAAAGAACCACTTCAGTGGATATTTCATTGGTTAGTTTCCATTCTCTGGCTGAATATGTGCAAACCAGTGAAATCAGCTGATGGAGAGACTGGTTGAATTAAAAAAACAAAACGGCTCTCTTGGGCCCCGTCAGCAAGTGGTTGAAAACTACTGCACTACAAAAAGCAGGAGTGACAGAAAATATTTTTTTTAAAAGACGTGATTGTATTGAGAAAGATTTCCTGCAGATGCATGCTACAAATAATCACAGTGACATTATCCTTCCGTTAAAATTTCTGCTGATGTTGTTCCTGTCGGATGCCTTGATGGTAAGCAATGGGGCACACTTCCATATCGCAAGATAATGCAGTGAGGTCGGAGCTGCTCTCCAGCAGCCTCACAGTGCATTCATCCACACTGCACTACAGACTCATTATGGAGTGATCAGCATCTCCTTTGTGTTCCGCAATTTGATTTAGTATCCATTAAAAAAAAACAAAAAAAAAACATAATTAATACAAGCAACTAGGATTTCATGTTATAATTCTCAATGTGAGAGGATGTACAGGTTGACATGTGTGTGCTGCCACCTTGTGGCCAGATGCTGGCAGTGCATTTTGGCACCAACTCTCAAAGTTTGATTTCCATCGCACAATTTAGTTTTAGCACAACCAATAACAATTTAAAAGGCTACAAGATATAAATTCATAATCATAAAGTCTGGGGGACGCAGCAGAGATACCGACCACATGTGCCGCATCAACCTACAAACTGGTGGAGGTACACCAACATGGTGACTGTCAGGGCATCGTCTGGATCAGCATGTGCATAGTGCTCAGTGATTCCTGATTTTATAAAGTTAGAGAATACAATTGCAAAGAGTCATAAAAACAGGATAAGAAACTCAAAAAGGTGTCCCAGCCACTGACACAGAAGCATACTTGTTGAAGGCTGAGTCAGTCCTAGAGGCTTGAGCAATGTTGTCAAACGGGTTCAACCCCAGAAGGATCCCAGAGAAACATGAGAAAGAGAGACGAGGGTGTGCAGAGTGTTGTGTGACTGTCAGCGGCGTCATTGGTAGAGCAGGTAGTTCTTGAGAGAGGCCGGCAGGGGCAATCTATGGATTTCACCCAGGCGTTCTCTTCCTAATGCCACCCTCACCGAACGCCTACACAGGTCCATCAGAGAGAGCGGTTCAGCTGGGGGGAGACAAGGAGTGTGTAAACAACATAAAAGAAAGGGCCACATACATTTATAAAAAATAAAAGAAATCATCATCAGCTGCTGCAGCCCCCTATTTTGCTGCTGCCCCTGTCTACAGCAGTACATTACATAGCTTCCTGCTGGCACTCCTGTCTGCATCTCCAAACTGGGGGTGTGCCAACCGCCATTACACCGACTATGGATAAGTACCTCATATAACCCCACGTTTAAAAAAATCTGAACTAACCCTTTAACTCAAATCTGAGATGCACGGTGCGTCAGACACCAGCGTAAAATAAAGTGAACACAAAGGAGGAGTGACTGGCTATAAAAATGGGAATGGAACAGTATTATAACCTTTATCCTCAATTGCCATGGAGAACAGACTATGAATGTTTGTGGGCCAGTCATCTGTGTAAAATGTACCAAAATATTCATAAATAATTAACAAGAAATTGAAACTGAGCAATTTGATATAAATTTTTTTTTGCTGTTTTGAAATATAGAAAAGAAAAAAAAATAGTAATCCAAATAAAAGACATTGGCCTCAGTTCATGCAGCCTCCACCCGAGGAAGGATATTCAAGGTGGAAGTTCACACTGATGTGAAGTAATGAAATGGACCAACATTCCCAGAGGTCGTATTAACACATCTGGGTGCTGCATTGCATCTCTCCCTCCTGCTCTGAGTATAAGGGAGTTACATTTAAAAATTGAATGAGCAAATGTCTGTAATGTAGCTTACAAAGTTCACACTGTAGTCGTGTAGTTTTCTCTCTCTAGTCGTTCCCAGTTGTTTTTACTGCTTCTCAGAAAACATGAACATTTAGGGTTGGGTATCTTGAAAAATGCCAGTTTCAGTATCTATACTGAAATACTACCTTTTTTGGAAAATCTTCAAACACCCTTTAAATTTGACAAAAATAAATAAATAATCTAAAATACAAGCATTTAATTTAAAGCAGCCAAACAACAACCTAAAACGCTATAAAGTAATAAAATGTGTTATTCAAATAAGAAAATGTCCTATCAAGAACAAACAAGACGCTCAGTGTAACATTTAGGTAGTCAATTTTCTATGCTTTATAAAGTACTGATGTTCACTACGCAGCCCTATGGGTATTTACCATTAGATTTGGCTTTTTGTAGACGTAAAAACTGAGCAAGAAAAGATTAATTAATTTCACTTGCAGCCATATTATTTAGCTGCAGTGCAGCTGCATACTGGATCCAAACAGCCACAGGATTAACTACATTTTGAGAGACAAACTTCCTTTAATATTAACGTACAAGATCAGGGATGTCTACATCCAACAGTAAGAGGAATGTCATAAAATTGGAACTAGATTTTATGCATAGCACTGCATCGGTAGCGCTTCTTTTCCACAGGCCTAAAGTAGGTCAAGGGATCTGAGCTGAACATAAAAATCTAATGAGCACACAGCACTTGGGACATGTGGGTAGTACAGCATGTTTTCAGAAGCAGCTATGTTTCCTCATTTAAAGCTCATGACCCTTTCACCACAAAATAATTGCCATTAATCCAATTAAAATAATTTTACATTTGTCTTAGGGAAAAACAAGTGGCTTGTATTTTTTGTACATACACAATAAAGGACCACTGGATGTTTTTAAAGCCATAAACACTAACAGAGGTGCCACAACCTACTTTAAAAACAAAGGCAAAGTACAGTTAATGACAAAAGGTAGAGCAGGTTACACTGAGATACCTTTACTCTGTTATCTCCCAACTGAAAATCAGGACACAGTGACACATCATTCTCATGAGAAAAAGGTGATTCATGGATACAGTTAAATATTAATTTATATGTAATCTGGACTGTCGGCCAATAATACAAATATGTCTGCTTTACATAATATTGGGAGAGGCTGCCACATTGACTTAAGTCAGCTCTACAGTAACCCCATCAGGTAAAACATCCTGCTTAGACAGTATGGCAAACCATAAACGGTTACACCTTTGTTTATTGCATTAATAAACTGGTTGTGCAAGAGCTGCACACAAGACAATCGGAGCAGCCACCAAGTCATTGTTTGGATGACCGGATTGGTTCAAACAAAGCGAATCTGGGAAATTAAGTGTTGACTTGCTGGGAATGAATAGCGTTACCGTTAGTTGATTTAGGAAATTAAAATCGACACGTGGCACATTTTTCAATCTTTGGGCATTGAAGGTATTTTCAAGTCAAAAGGCTCAAGTCCAAGTGAAGTCACAGGTTTGTTTGCGTTAAAAGTCCAAGTTGAGTTGCAATTATTTTTTGTAGTGAGTCTAAAGTCCTCAAATATGACTCAAGTCCAAGCCATGTGACTGGAGTTCACACCTGTGTTCATCACTGACGACAGAGAAAAGAATAACAGAATATTACAAAAACACTGAAAGTTTGTACTTACGATCAAGTCCATTTATGTACCGGATTCTTATTTCACAGTGTCCCCACACGGCGCTCACCACTGGGTACAGCTTCCTGCCCTTAAGTCCTCTGAATGCCACCCCTAGATAGTGTCCATCCACTATGTAACCCAGAGTCCCCTCATCCATGTCCAAGACTACTAAAAGGGAGTCCGGTATTATGAAGGTGTCGTCTGGCTCGAGGAAGGCCGGGTAGGTCTTTCCTGGATGATTCTTGCCATCGTGGTACAGTTTACTCCTGCACAGGTCCCAGCCCCAGGACTCGGCGTTGCTTCCTACCAAAGCTGTGTAGCCCACAGAGTGTAGCAGGGCGTCAGTCGTAGCCACGCCGACCACAGCATGCGTGCCCCTCTGACGCATAGCCCAGCTGATCTCCCACACATGCAGTCCCCTTGTATAGCCAACACGGCCTCGAATGGCGTCCGTGCTCTGCGCCACAGGGTGCCTATGAAACACCAGCTTGTTGTCGTCCTTGACGAAGATGTTGAGGGAGCGGTCATCGTTGTTCCACGAGTGCTGGACCTGGACGTCCACGCTGGCGGGTGGCATGTCCAGCAGCAGATCCAGTCGAGACGGCTTGGTGTGACTCAGGGCCTGTAGCTCCAGCTTCAGGGGGCTGAACGCCGGATCCCGCATATCAATGGTTTTAATGCCACCTGGGACTTTTTGCCCCATGCTCTGGGTGGTTATAGCAGCTCCCTCTTCCTCCTCTGCCTCCTCCTCCTCCTCCCCCCTCCTCAAAGACTAATGGGGGGAGTAATCAGCCTCAGACCCTCTCCTCCACTGTGCTCCTGCAACCTAAGTAACAGGTTTGTTGCTCCACCTCGTCACTAGCTGCAGACAGCAAAGGTCACACCAGGTGTTGTTTGAAGCCTTCCTGGAGAGATTAGAGGAGATGAAAGCAGATAAAACGGTTCATTAACTAAGCGTATTCGCAGTCTTTTGGTTTGGACCAGGAATCGTTTGAGTCAGATGCTACAAAAACAAAAAGCTAAAACATGAGGCACATTGCAAGTCCATCCTTAATATGCCTTTTGG
The DNA here is from genome assembly GCA_943590825.1 of Bovichtus diacanthus. Classification (NCBI taxonomy): domain Eukaryota; kingdom Metazoa; phylum Chordata; class Actinopteri; order Perciformes; family Bovichtidae; genus Bovichtus; species Bovichtus diacanthus. Next base: position 4,303,934 of record CALSBV010010214.1, read on the forward strand.
AAATGTTACAGTGCATTTTTACATCTTAAATGGTAAATTCACTGAAAGATATAACTAGATTAATTAGTTTATCAGTAGACAACAGATATTGGCTGCAGGGCTGTTAAGCGGCCTCAAAAGTGGCTTTGTTCTCATGTGATGATTAGTGTATAAAAACATAAAGAAGGCAGTGTCCCATGACCTCAGAAATCCGAGATGTAAACTGAAATACCGATTTATACGGATAACATCATCATTACACAACAGGAAGAAAACAAGTATCTTTAAAAATACATTTAAAAACGCTCTGTTACGTTTGAGGGAGACACCGTCCCCACAGCCCCTTTGAAGCAGGAACACTTTCAGGAAACCTGGTGTACTTTACTTCACGCCGTTGTATTACAATAGACCACAGTGGTGATGGGCCACTTCCTGTGGAGCCTGAATCCAAATTGTTAAAACATATTTTAGCCAATTTTTACATAGAATTTGAAACTTTAAAAAACACGTCTGAATGCCAATTAGAGGACTCAATGTCAACAGTCAGGGCATTTTTTATAGGGAAAACCGGGTTTGGTCCGATACCCCACACTCCACCACGCATTCAGTATCAATATCCGAAAGACACAATGGGACTTTTTGTGGTCGGAGGTGTAACTACTGCTGCTCTTTGGTCTCGTACTTCTGCCTGTGTTGCAGCTAGGCTGAAGAGAGCGTTGTGTAATGTGGTAAACTGTGCTGCAGTGCTGGGAAGGCCACTCTAAATTGAATTGTAGACAAGAGTTCATTGAGAAGTGCTTTGGCTCTTCTTCTAATGCAAGTAAACAACCATTTAAATGGGTCATGTCGCTTTAGTGATTGGAAAACAGGAGGGAAGAAAAAGCAGGCAGCGGGTGGCCAGCATCTGAATGTAAACAATCTCTTTTTCAATGCCTGTCCAGCATTCAGGGAGAGTGAAACATGTTCATTTGCACAATCTTTGAGCCAGAAGTTTAACATTCCTCTCCCTGTCGTGGCAAAGGGCCACCTTACATCGCACACAACATGCTCAAGTTAAATCAAAAACTAACAGAATAATAAAATGTCTTCCCACATTTACCTTGGACCTCAAAAACACACATACCCATTAGCAGTATAAAATGTGGCTTGTGGGGGGAGGGATATAGTTGGGATGGGATACTGGCCTGGCCTGGTTGGGGTTCCTGGGCCCCTGGGTTGGTTTGGAGCTTATTAAAATGCAGGGAGGAAGGGCTCCCTCGATTTGCTGAGCCAAGGAAACACTTGTCTCTATTGTAAGGCCCAATTTAGACCAGGCCCACCTGAACTTAAGTCCTAGCTTGTTTGTTGACCTGCTGAGTGCATAAAGCTCAAGGTTTACCAAAAGACAAAGTCACCCATTGTATGGATACAAAGCTTGAAAGTTATGTAGAAAACTGTTGCTGAATATAATACAATCTTTTCCATGTCCTATGATGAAATTATAACTATGTTTGAGGCTTGAAAGTTGACACTTTTTATTCCGTTATAAAAACAGGTCATTTTAAAAGGGTGTAGTTTATAGTGCTATGGATTGAACAAAATAGATCAATAATAACAATATCAGAAAACACTTTTCAGTATGATGCAAGCAATTACAAGTCAGCAGCACCACTAACTACAGCCTCCAGAATGAGCATAATGATGAAATAATGATAATTAATACTTTGTCAGATCCAGTCTGAAATTGCTCTTGCATCACAGCCGCTCCATTTGGAACAAAGACAAAACATTTAAAAAGACAAGAAACAACATTAAAACATAACATTTAAATCACCAAAAAAAACAAACATAATAAAGACCCTTTAACATACATTTGATCTGGGATTCAGTTCCATATTTATTTTAGGATTGACTGGTGCACAAAAGAGTGCTTCAGTCAAACCTTATTAAATAATTGCATCTCGGATTTGATGTGAACAATTCGTATTCACTGTTCAGGACATGGTTGGGGTCAGAGACAATGTTGTTGTCCAGGCTTAGTGTGTTTTTAATGGTAGGGTGATTCATGGCGTTTCTAAAAAAGGGGGTTGACGTACAATCTTTAAGCATATTTTTCATTTGGTGGAGCAGTTTTGACTTCAAAAGTGGTGAACAGATGTTTGTGCTACGTATTATTACAATAATGTAAAAAAAACAAAGTCCTGTTCACGGAATTAAAAGAACAAAAATAAATTGTCGACTTACCCCAAAAGACATCAGGGGTGCAGACAGACTCAATGTGGTCCCACATAAAGTTGAAACAACACACATCTAAAGCAGTTAACACCAACTAAAAAAGTTATAGTAACCTTATTGAAAGTGAAATACATCATCTGTCGTGTTAGGGGCCATTTGGTTTAAGTTATTTATTCCTCATAAACCGCCAGCTGATTCTATGTAGGCCCTCTGCACAAGTTAACTCATACTAGCTTGTCGCGCTAGCTCCTGTAAAAGCAGCCGAAGCTTCAAATAAAGTGGGCTCCGGTGGGCCAGGTATCCGCGTGCACCCCTCCTGGCTCAAGGAAGGTCCACGCGCGAGAGGCGCGAGTTACTAACCGTTGGTTCCGGACGTTGTTTCGATTTACCTGAAGCTCGACCGCGTTCGAAACGTTAGTTACACAACAAGCGGTGTTAGCTTAAACTGCAACACAACACGGCTAATGTTAATGAGCAGCGGGGGGAAATCAACGCGTTGCTCCTGCTGAAGTGGACGTTTGGGAAGTGGCAACCCCTCGCGAGTCTTGTTTTCGATTTCCTAGTATGTGAATGTGATGTAAAGAGAAACACAGCAACCGAAACCAGCGCTTCGGCAGCCACCATATGAGCCGAAAACAGGAGGGGGAGGAAGGCACAGCACACAGACCTGGTGAAGTTGGGAAACAACAGAGAGGAGGAGACCGGCAGAGGCTTCGGAGGCTTCACCTACTCCATCGTAGTTTTCCGTTTCCTTATCGTCTTACCTTTTAGCATTTCAGGCTGGACATGAATTAGGTGAAATGATGATGGCTGCTCTCTAACATCTCTCGTGTCACGTGATAAAATGCTCCCAGCTGCTATGCTAGATTAGGACCTCCCTGCTGACGGGCTGCAGCCTGGGCGAAGTTAGCTTCATGTTGGTACTGCAGTTTCTGCGGATGTTATGTTTTCTTTGTGTGGTTGTGAAAAAATATATATGAGACTATAAACACATTTGAATTTCACGGTTGACATGAAGCTTTAATTTGTATTCCATCATTCTGAAAAAAGAAAATAACTTCAAGTTTCTTTTATAAAATGTATGTCACATTCACGCAGTGGTGGAAGAAGTACTCAGATCTATTACAAAAGTAAAAGCAGCAATACCACAGTGTAAAAATACTAAAAGTAACAAATAAAATAAAAGGACTCATTGTGCAAATTGGCCCATTTCGGATACATTTATTATTATTATTATTATTTGAATTATTATTATATAACTGGAATATAATTATTGATGCATTAATGTGTACATCACTTTAATGTTGCAGCTGGTAAATGTGGAGCTCATTTGAATCACTTTATATACTGATCGGTAGCTTAGCCTATAACAATTAATCATCATTTATTGGTTGACTTATATTTTGTATTGATAATCTAAATATGCAAAGTAACAACTGAAGTGATACAATAAATGTAGTTGAGTAAAAAGTACAATGTTGGCTTCCACAATGTAGTTGAGTAGAAGTGTAAAGTAGCATAAAATGGAAATACACAAGTTGAGTATAAGTAGCCTACCTCAAAAATGTACTTCATTGCAGTATTTGGGTACATAGTTACACTCCACAACTGCAACACTTTCCATGCAAAAGTCATCTGACTATAATTCATATATTTTATAATTTTATACTTCTGATTAGAAAATCTTATGTTAAATTTTCAAAGCTTTTCACATATTGTTGTATTGTTTTATTATTCTAAAACACCTTGAGGCAGCTAATTAGTTATAATAATAATAATAATAATAATATAAAAGCAAAAATATAGGTAAACAAAACTACACACAGTCTTGACATATACAGAATAAAAACAAAATAAAGGTGAAATCCTATTTTCATTCTCCTTGTCGCATTAAAATATGTATTGGTTTTAATTTACATTTATATTACTTTTGTCAATTAGCAGTTGCTCTTATCCAGAGCGACTTACAGTAAACTAACAACAGGGACAGTCCCCTGGAGCAACTAGGCCTTTAGTGCCTGGTGTTGAACTCATGACCCTCTGGTGTTTTATTAGGAAGCCTGACCACGAGACCACGAGACCACCACCACCCAGTAAGACAATACAGAACTACGAGATATTACTTATGAACTGGAATGAGCACAAACCATCCTGTGCCACGTGATAAGTAGAAGGTTGGTGGAGATCTGTTAAACATGGGGTGCAGCAGGTTTTTTCAAAGACTCTGATAGAGGCTTGGGCTGCCCCCTGTTCAGGAACCTTTAGAGACTCACTATGAGACTTAGACATTACACTATTAACTCATCCAGTCGGTAAATGTCCTGAGATAAATGTGTTCAGTAGAGGTCACACTGATATGATATACTGGACTATTGACAGGCAAACATTTTGTGTGGTATAAAAACAATACACAGTTGAAATAACAGTTCTGAGTGGACTGTGTGCAGCGACGACTACTAAAAAATAAACATGTTTACTGAAGATGGAAGATATCCACTTAACGGGCCCTTCCCAATATAAAGCTAACTTCAGTCCAGTGCATCACCAGCACAGGATCCTTTTAATGTGTAACCTAAACTGCAGACTACACTGGGCTCACATACTGAAGAACTCAGGTAGGACATCACACAGCCACTGTTCATTCACGTCTTTGTTAGTTTGACAGCAAGGCAATACGTTTTACATGAATGTATAGTGAAACTATTAAAAGCAGCTTTTGGGCTCATACCTTGTCTGTGGTTCTCTCTGGTGGGTTTACATTCAGTGTGTGGTGTCTTTATAATGGCTGTGCCAAAACAATAATAGAATATTTCTGCTTTGCTTTGTACTTGTGTCCTCCTAAAATGAATTTGTGGACAGAATTATGCTATTATTGTCTGTCCTAAGGGAGAATTATGCTAGTATTGTCTGTCCTAAGGGCATGCATGTGATGTGTGATGGTGAAAGGAATCATAATTGAACTTTCACACTCCAGTCACACACACACACACGCACACACCATATGACCAACTTCAGCAGGGCCATGACATTATCGACAGCGCCAGTGAACCATGATTGCTCACACACGGACACACAGGCACACTTTGTTCTTGACCTTCAGGCCATTCATACCCTCGCTGACACGTTTTTTCTTTTTTCTTTTTTTTTTTAAAGCAGAGAGTGACGTTAAGATGAGTGGAGATCCTTAACGTCAGTCACTGCTGCTCATGCAGTCAGAATCATACTCCACTGACTGACACATTGACCCCAGGGGAATGTCAAGTATGTCGACTGACGTGCGATTTGGACTGACAACATGATGGACCGTGCACACGACCAACACATGCAGTCACTTTAATCTTTCAAGCAAATATCTTCAGGAACAGGAGATCCCTAAAACAATTAAGTCATTTGTTCCATAACAGTGACCCCAGTAAATGATTATCTACTAATATTTTGCGTTATTCTTTGTACCAGACAAGTATAAAAGCCTGCGCCTCTAAACCTGCAGCCCTATGTGAGTTCAGGCATACACAAGCACCAAATTTCACCTGAGTGAGAGAAATATTAGGGGACTCTTGCCACCTAGTGGTTTCTCTGGAATCCACACTTTCTGCTTGAGGTTTAGAGCCTCACACTAGGTTATTAAATCAGCCTGCAAAAAGCTCCACTTCATTCATTTATCACTCATTCAGAATAACTTTGAATTCCTTGCAGAAAAATACAATACAAGTGGCAAGTGACGGTACATATGGTCATCCTGAACAAGTGCCAAAAGCTGCACAGATGAATGGTTGACTACTGAATGAACATCCTCCTCCTCACTTCCTTCTTAACTTCTGCATTCATGCAGATTTTCCCATTCGGCGTCTGATTTCTCTGTGACAAGGGCTGGAATTAAAATGACCTTATTTGTCCACTGCGTGAAGCGTCTGAAGGTAATATGGCTCATTTTACATCCTTGGTGGGGAACATAGCTTGGCGGCTTGAATTACCTTCCCCTCAGCTCGTCTCCTAGTGAAAATCCCATTTTCCCATGCAGTGATGGTGCAATGTGCTGAGCTGGGTGATATCTCAGGGCCCCTCCACAGTGGAGGAGGGGAGCGCAGACATGCTTACTGCCTCCCTTTTAGAAACCATCATTTCAGCAGGATCGATAGTACGTCCCACTCCACGGCTGGCAGAGTGCACTGCCTCTATAGCGGGGGTTGGGGGGGTTATGTGTGGACAGCTGCACCAAGTCCGAGCAGCACTCGCAGCCAAGGTGAATGATCGCATGCTGCGTCAGACATTAAGCTCCTCACTTGTTCTGAGATGCAGTTTCTGAGGAGCACCAGTGGGAGGATGCTGTCCTCAAGTGATGGTAGCAGTTGCAGGCAACATACTGATGAAGCCACAGAAACTAGTTCAGCCATCAGGTACTTAAAGTTCTCAGTTTTATGCCTCTTAGCTCACTCACAAATCTGCATTGAGAGGAGTAAAGATCTGCAACCGATGCAGCTTGCATAAAACCCTCCTGGTGCCTTTTTAAAAAAATTGTCCTACACCACTTTGACTGTATTGGAGGTTGAGCACTCAAATAGATTCATGCTGTAGGTGAGAGTACATCTCATATTTCAGTAGATGGCTTGCAATATAAGACCTGTGCAGCTTTTGACAGCGACAAGAATATTTTTCAGTTATTAGAGTAGTGCGTATGTTCAGTGAGGTTTAGAAAATCAGTCACTCCTGGAATACTGACCTTTTATTTCCCTTTTAACCTTCACACAACATATTAAATCTCACTTGTATTTTTGATAGATTTTAATACACTACATTTAAAAGTGGTGCTGCGACTAAACATTATTTTCGTTATCAATTAATCCTTTAATCCTTTAATCATTTGGTCTATAAAATGTCATAAAATATTTCTTTTAAATGCCTGTCACAGTTCCTCAGAACCAAAGGTGACAAACAGTCCAAAAGCAAAATATTTTTAACTTCTAATATAAAAACCGCAGAACGTCGTCACATTGGAGAAGCTGGAACAAACAAATGTTTGGCTTTTTTGCTTCAAAAGTGACTTAAATAATTTATTATGAAAATAGTTGCCGATTCGATCGATCAACTAATAGTTTCAGCTCTTTTTACAAGTTTATTGACATGCCCTTATGATCATTTATAATATTACAAAAGGAAACATAAGACACTCAAATTATTTGAAGTATTAAATGGATAAATGGACTATTTATGGTCATTTGTGCAACTTCTTTACAAAATGCAGAACAACATTTCTAAAAACAAATGCAGCACTAGAAACGTACAGGCTTGTGTTCACTCCTTTAGCCGTGTCTTTGAATGCGCACGTGTCAGCATCCATGTATTTAGCGTGTACTGTACTTGTGTGACTTTGAGAAGAGCACTTGAAGGTTTAGAGGAAGGAAAGGCTTTCAGTTAAAAGAGGTGCAACACTGCAGGACAGGGGGATGTGGATGGGACAGGATGTGTGGTGCAGTACGAGCATCCCCTCTGCTCAGATTGCTGCTCATTTGTCAAGTTGCCTGCAGACTTGAATGGTGCATTGCTGCTAAAGCACAGAGAGGCAATCAGCAGTGGAACAGCAGCACACCTCCAGGGAGGGGTCCCAGGTGCACCAGAGCCTCCTTGGGTGATTAAGGCATCTTTTCCTCGGCACAAGAGGGTCAAACTGAAGTTTTGCATTGACCTTAAAGAATTATTTCATATTGACGGACATTTTTACGCTGAATTAAAAGGAGCAGCATGGCTGGCATATTCGTCAAATCCACCCTTAAGCCACAGAAAATGTTATTTTTGAATTTGTTCTACTTGCAGTTCGCTGTCAGAATTGGACTAAACGCTCTAAAGGGCAGCATCCCCTGTGTACTGCAGGGAAACAGAAGTCACAGAACAACCAGAGCAACCAGAGCAATTGTTACATTTTCTGCTTTTATAATAAAACATCACTTCTCCAGTGTGGTTTCAATCATCCAACAGACATTATTGTCATTAGTTTAGCTCACTCAGACTCTGTCCTTGCATATAAGCAGCACTGAGACGTCCTCCACATTGGGACTAGCGGAGAAGCCGAGTGAGGTCACAGCATTAATGGTGGCCTGGTTCTGCTGGTTGACGTGGCAGTAGACAGGCAGACCTGCAGAGCTCATCCTACGGATCAGAGCCCGAGACAGAGGCAGGAGGTGACCGGCCCGTCTGTACTCTGGTAGGGTGTAGGCCATCCTCAGCTCACACTGCTCGTCAGACAGCATCCACGACACGGGCCGGCCCTTCTCATCCGTCACACAGTGGTTCGGCAGATGGCGGATACAGGCTCTCACGTGGTCGAGGCTCTCCTGGCTGCCTCCATAAGGCAAGTGTGCGTCGATGAGCTCCGCGTGGGATTCGTCCAGGATGGAAATTGGCAGCGGCAACACCTTCCTGCTCGGCAGAGAAAAATGCGAACAGAAATTCTGAACATGAATCAAAGAAATGCATATTATACTTCTCATCAGTTGCAAAAAAACAAAACAATGCCGCTGCCTTGAAGTGAGGTCGTGAATACATTTCAGAAACTCACTCTTGCTGGTCCATATTTTCCGGGTTGTGGTAGATGAAGGGGTTATATCCCACATATTCTGCGATACCAAGCCCACTGAGAGAGGAGAGTTCTTTGATGAGAGAACAATGTGAGCTTTGGATCCCTTTCAGACACATTAGCATAAGTGATGATTTGTTTTAATTTACCTTCATCATCATGGCTGAGGATGCACCAATGTAAATACTGAAATCTGTATACCACTTTGTATGTAATTTTCATACAAAGGTAACATGAGTCGGTGGCCTGTCATGACTTAGAGAATAGCAGTGACACTACATTTTTATAAAGACATGGACAAAGACTGTATTTAGTGTGGATCAATTGTGATACCTCATCCACTTAATAAGGTCAGTATCGGCGGCAATATTATTCCAGCATATCAGATCAGTGCATCCTTAATCATGCACGAGCAAACAAAATTACATGTTACAGAAGCATCCGATTGGAAAAAAAAAATCACATATAATGAAGTATATTTTTGTATTTGCTCTGATATTTAAACTGTGTTTGCATGATATTGACTCAACAGATTAAGATCTTAATGGTGAGTCTGCTCTGAGGCGGAAAAAAATGTCTGCAATTTTGGAATTTTTTATTGACTATTTACAAGAGCAAACACAAATATGTTTGAAAAAATCTAAATAGCGTAACATATTAGCCTGTTCCACATTTAAGTTTAAAGAATAAGCATATAAGATATTTTATATATTTTTTTATCTAACTAAAGTGAAAGGAGTCTCTAATCTATATGTACATATAGTATGAAAAGTACGAAAGTATATATTTGGGGACTTTCTAGAAAGATTTACAGTATGTCTTGACTGGCAACTAATGGGGTTGGGGCTAAGTGCTACAGATAGGCTGGGTTGAAAAGAACAGAGAAACAGACAGAAATGAAAATGTTATGCCCGTTCCTCCAGTTTACAACTCTCTCTCTAAGCAGCAGACTTCTCAGGGTTTCTGGGTTCTTGGTGAAGACGTTGCAGATGTCAGGAATCAGCCCGAGGCTGCTGCTGCGGCTGAAATGCTTCACGGGCAGATATACGTAGACATCAACACGCCACTCTGGAGGAGCCTATAAATGGTCTTTGTCCCTGTGTGCTATACCTGTTTTTGACGGTAACAAATGGCAGTAGTGAATGTAGGCCAGGAGTCAACACACATCTCCAGATGACACGGGTTGTTATGGAGGATATGCAACACTCCTCCAAGCACCTGAAACGCAGAACACAATGCAGCAGGGAAAAAGACCAAAAATAACAAGCTGCTAGCCATATCTGCAGATGAAAATGGCACAAATAAAACTGGAAACTATATTCAGTAGAGTGACACATTTTCTATTAAACACGAAGTTGTCACATATATATTAATGTTTCAATAATAAAAAGAAACAGAGCAGCATTACAGTGACGGACTGTGGTAGTTCCCTGTAGAGGATATTTTTCATCAAAGTGAGGTCCTTGATTCCTTTCAAGATGATCATTTTGCTTTGTATTGCAGTGTAAACTTGTTTCTGCCTTGAAGTTGTTCAGCAAAAGGAAGCTGTGACACTAAATATTTACCGGTGTAATTTAGCTGGTTTACCGCTCTCCTGCATATACATGCTACTGCTACACAAAGTCCAAAGTCTTTATTTTCTATTCAGAGAAATGACCTGCAATACAATGTGCAGGCATCTAAAATACACAAAATGCTGCAGAGAAATCCAGACAAAAACACAACTTATTAGCTTTTTTTTTTTTTAACTGAGTTAAAGCTGATCTGTGCATTACGCTTTGCACCTCTGCTGCTGACACCGACAGCTGACGGAGCCGCTGCTCATTCTCCACAACAGAGTGTCCAGCTGTCAGGAGTTCAGCAACTCACCATACTGTCAATCCATCATAGACCTTTTACTACTATCCCTCTCATACTGAGAGAGAAACTGATGACTCTTCGCACTTCATACGTTTCACATATCGAGCTCTGCCTTTCAAAACTGGATCTTTAATATCTCGTGAGTAATAGAGAGTGTTTCCATGTCAGTGAAATAAATGATATCTGGAAAAAGCCATCTGTTGTGAATGTTAAACAGTTTATGTGCTTACACTCATTTCCGTACAACCACGTTTGACCTGTTTTGTTGTCTACAGCGTGTCTACAGTGTGTCTTTTTCACTCCACTTGGCCTTCGGAGGAATCTGCTCAGCTTTACAAAATGAGGTCAACAAAGAAGCATTGGTGCAGTGAACGCACCACGCACCTTCTTCTACAGAATCAGGATCCCATCCTTCAGTCTATCTCTATGCCGGACTGACCGAAGTGAGGAGAGAGAGAAATATATTTTGTGTGAAGTTAATTCATTGCTAGCCTCAATTACTTCCTCTGGCTCGATCTTCCATTGGCAATGTCAGGTTTCCCCTGAGAATGTCCTTTATAGTATCACTCATGCACACTGAAATCCTATTTTATTTCACATCTCGTCATATTTTCAGAAATAAATTCTGCTGTGTTGTACACCCACCGCTTTTAAATCTACAGTTTCAGAGACCCAGGAGTCAGTCAAGGCAATTCTCCTCCTTGACAGAGGACTATTGAGAATTAGTCTGAATTGATGTGTAAACCAAGCAAGCTGCTGAGCTTGTGAATCAATGTGTCTATTATCTTTCCCCGACAGATCAATGGAGCAGAGGAATGGGCTGTGAATGGCAAAAAAAAAAAAAGAAAGATGCAAACTCACCAGCCGTGGGTTAGACTCGACTCCATTATATGCACGCGTCAAGACTTTCCATACGTGATAGATAAACCCCTTTTTCTTTCAGCATTACGTCAGGTTTCTTACAGCTCACGCCTCATAAGACAGTGATGATGGCCAGCTATGATAACGAGCACAAAGAAAACAATTTAGGCAAACATTTCACATCAACTGCAAAAAATGCAAATCGTCAGGCAATTTCCCCAGACCTTAATACAAAGCATAAACATGAGTCAACTCCAAATCTCTACATTCATATGATCTATGAGCCTTTACACACATTTACACACTCTGCCCTTGGCTGGGCTAACCAGAGAGAATATTAAGAAGAATGCGGAGCCAGAGGCGATGAGGTGACAGTAGCCAGGTAAAGCATAGGGAGGTAATCTAATAGGACATGTAAAAGGGCCCCTCCTCATGGCTTATTCATCACAGGGGATGCCATTACTGAGAATGGCGTTGGTTATGTGAGGGATATGCTGGCGGGAGCATTTTCCCCGGTGTCACAGAGTACAGAGGAGAGGACAGATGCTGCGAGGCTCGGCACGCTGATGCAGCACCGCATGCAGATCGTACATGCAGGGAAAGATGTTTCGCTCTCAGCTGATGGTTAATTTGCATGATGCATACCCATGATTCATTCTAGCCGATTCAGCAATCTATTCCAGCAGTGGCGTATCTTATAATGGGCAGAGATACAAGCTAATAAGGGTGAAAAGCCTTGGTATAATACAAAAACTCTAATGTGTTTAAAACAGGTAAGCACACACCTTGACTTGATGGATTCTGGATTAATATGAGATGCATGCGGCTCCTAATTTTGCACCAGAGGACAAAAGATCACAAGAGTTCAACTGGGGACCCAGGCAGAACAAAGTCATGAAAAAAAAAAAAAAAAAAAAAAAAAAGCCTCTCTCCTGCAGTGAGAAGCAGAGGGGCTGCACTGCTGCAGAGAACAGCCAAGTCGCTGATGCCTTAAACGCACAGAATTTATAATGGAGCCACCATTACATATACAAAGCCCATGCAGCGCACCACAAAACGTCATCATTGAAAGCTGGAAAAGTGTACCACCAAGTGCGTTTTTTGTGAAGTAAGACATTGCAGAAAGGGAAGTTCAACCTTATTGGCTGACTAAATGATGGATGATCTCACTCCCACAGAGTTGTGCAACGCACAAAAGACAAATTTGGTTGGTCAAGATATTTCTATATTTTAGCGCACTGCAGAATAGCACCAGTAGAGCAGTGCACCTTGGGTAATGAAAGGCAGGTAATAGGGATTTCAGATTAAGGACGTTTTCACTTCACCAAAGGGGATTTTGTACCTTTGACAATTGTGAAACTTTGAGCGAGTGTTGAGATGGCAGCTTTTAAATAGCGACATTTACTTACTGATTGCATGATTATTGCTCATTTGTCAAAAATGTGTGCCAATTTGTGTGCAATAATCCTGCGGTGTGCCTCGTGTTTCGTGCTTTGTTGACGTACTTGGTTAAAAAATTATTCTTAACGATTGCTTACAGGTAAAATGAATTAACCACATTTTTGTTACTGTATCACCAGGTGACAAACAACCATTTTGATTTAAAAATGACGACCAAGTCTTCGATTTTCTTAGTTTAGCTTGACGCAGCGTCACCTTTTCTGTTACATCTACATTCTGTTAAATTAAATACATCTTTTTCCAACTCATACCTGGACAATTCCTTCCAGACATTTACAGAGGAAATTAGATTTCAGAGATATAATGAGAGGTTTCACAGCACACCAGAGGAGATGGCCTCTCAAACTCTTCCTCATTGAGGTTTGAGCACACTCATATCTCAAAGCAGCTTTTGCTGTAGCGTGAAAATGAATAAAAGGGGATAGAGAGTTATGTGTGCATGGAGGGGGTCTCTCGTGAGGAGTCCTTTACACTGATGATTCTCGGGGGTGTTGCAGAGGAGGAGAGAGAGAGAGGAGGGCAGACTAGGGATGTGCACGCACACTGACCCTGGAGGTTGCGTTCCCCTTTAAAAGTCCCATCCCACTCAGATACGCAGAGCTCATGCAGGATCTGCTGCGGCAGTGGGGGAACACTGCTGAGCTGTGCAGTTTATGCTGCCAGCAAGCGTGCAAAGAAGAGGAGGGGGAGCGAGCGCGTATAGGAGGAGGAGGAGTGAGGGAGAGAGAGAAGGGAGAGAGAGAGTGCAAACAATGTCATTCTGTTCAGGAGGCAATGCTGCAGTCAACTTTGCAGCGCCATGAAAGCACATCACCAGCAACCAAGAGGCTCAGAGTGAGTGCAGAGAAGTTTTCTTCCTCTACGCCCCGGGTGCGATGCCGTCCGAGACTCATCCGTTGGTAAATATTTATTTCCTTTCTAGCCTTTTTTACCTTTTATGCCTCATGTGTCTTTGCATAGGATGGTGCACTTCTTAAATCAACCTCACAGGACTTGGTATAGACGTATGTCGGTGTGCATGCCTGCAGTGTTGAAGCTCCCGGCTGCTTCTATCTCATCAGTGTCAGCCTCCTCTGCACCAGTAATAACCAGCCAGACAGCCAGTCAGTTAGCAGTCAGGCTGCACTGCTCCCTCATCCATGTTTAACACATGGTACAGGCTGGAAATAGCAGCCGGCGTGTCAGATATCGGCTGGTTGAGAAGACACAAGGACAAAAAGACTAACCAGGATGCAGAGTTCCCTCCACTAGAGGGGACTTTCATCTTTGCTGACTTAGCTTTTAGGAGAGTACAGACAGTCCCAGCTCTCGACTTTTCTCTGGTTGTTGTGGGTTTATATTCATCAGCATGTGTTAGTTGTGAATATGATGCTGGACACCGGTAAGAAGGATCTATTGTATCAGTGATCCTGTGCTGTCTGTGCTGAAAATGGGGAAATGAGAATGAGGCTACAGTGGCCTGCATGGGACAGGGGAGCTGTGGTGCAGTCATGAAGTTGTGCTCTAGCTACGAGGACTTTTCCTGCCGTCCTAAAAGTGGATACAGGGCAGAATGCAGCTCTTAAAGATTATTTTTGGAGAGTTTAGAACAAACTGTGTGAGAGAAAGTATTGAGGCGTTTGTCTGTGCCTTTAGATATGTTTTTATTTGTCTCTTGGATAAAAACAGAAATAAGTCTCTCAGAGCTTACACTTGGTAAGACCTCTGCAGCAGCAGTATCTCAGCAACTCTCTAGCTCTAAAAGTCGATATTGCTACTTTTGTCTTTTATGCCTAACTGCACTGTCTACTACGAGCCTATTCAAAGGCCATTTAAAAATAGCTTGTGGCCGAAAAAGCTTCGTATAAAAGTGAATCAGTATTGAAATTGGGCTCTGAAACCCGTCTGCGAGGTCTGGATGGTGGATCCAGCCAGGTTCGGTCAGCTCTGAGTTCACCTCAGGTAACTGTGCTAAGACCTTGAAAAAGCCTGCGTCGTCAGCTTTGTGAGGCAGAAGTCCAAAGCATCTCACTGGCTTTTGGATTTCTCCCCACTGCAGACGGGCGAGCGTGAGGGAACAGAGTGATAGCAAACTGTACATCAGGTCCGTGCCACATCCGGAGCCTGACATCATCTTGGAACATCTGCAGTTCTCCTGCTCACACTTTCACTGAGGGTGGGTGCTGCACCGACAGCAACGGAAATTGCCGCACTCACCTGATGTTCCTTGCACCTCACTTCTGCCCTCCCCCCACCTCCCACCCGCTTTCCTCTCCCTTCCTCGTCTCCAATTTCTCTACTGTAGTCTCTCTCAGAGGTACAGTTGCCCAGCACAGCGCCTCACCGGCGTGCTCTGCACTGTGATTCTGCCTCCCCCCCTCCTCCTCCTCCTCTCTCCTCCACTCACCCCCCTCTCCCCTGCTGAAAAAGTATGCAGCACATGCTCTCACCATCCTCCTTGAGCAATTTGCCTGAGTGAAAAGAGAGGAGAGAGAGAGAGAGAGAGACAGAGAGAGAGAGAGAAAAAAAGGAAGAGCCAGTGAGCCAGCAGCAGAGCAGCAATCCTGCAGTGTCCTGCAGCAGCTGAGTTTCCTGCAGTGCTGGCCTCTAATAGCACACACACATACACACACGTACACACACGCACACACACAGAAACACAGGGATGCACATCGTTCTCTCTCAGACACAGACAGTCCTTCAGCCACGTGACACAGTGGTGGTGAATGTGAGGGAGAGCAGGCCGTCTCACTCTGGACCGGACTGAGCTAAGTTCAGAGACAGAGGAGAAAGAGAAAAAACACACACACACACACACACACTGCTCATGAAGCTCCACAGGGAGGCAATGGTGAGATTAGCCGTTTGCCCCAACCACCCCGCCCCTCCCACCCCCCCACCCCCGATGGTGCATTGTCCCGTTCCAGCACTCCAGTTCCGATGATGTAATCAATGCAGCAAGCTTTGAACTTGCTGGGCTAGGGGCTCCTTCTCCCCCGACTAACACAGATCCAAGTGTGAGGCCTCAGCTGCGGTCTGTATCCCAGGTAGGAAGATGAATAAATTACACTTTACGTGATGATTTAGCTATTAAAGTGCGGAAAAATAATTTCCTGTGAGTGGGCTAGCTCAACGGTGGTCCATATTTCACTCTTGTGCAAAGATATAGCTCATGCTTCTATTAATTAAGAACCAACTCAGTTGGTGAAACTACTGCTGGCACTTTGTCAAAGCGCTGCTGTGCAGTGCAGTGCCGCATCACCACTTGCAATAAATTAAAGCAAGTATCTGCAGGCAAATACGCCACTTCTTTTACAAAGTTGACCAGCTTTTCTAGTTGCTGTCAGCGGGGGAAAGACTAACCTCCAAGCAGCAGCAAAGTGCTTTGAATTTTTTCTTGGCGTAACATCATAGTGACTTTGCTCTTTCATTGATAAGGTCATCAGTCTGTTGATGGGCTGCAGTACGATGCTTTAGAGATGCTCAGGCAGCCAGATTGGGACCATATTGTAGCAGGTGAGTTTTGCTGAGCTGGTTCCTGCCGCTGCACCCAGAATCTGCCTAGTGATCAACTTCCACTACAGCAGTGATGAACTGGCATCACCACTCCTCTAGTAAAACCCCCCAGCTTGCATCAGAGCAGCTCTGCATAATTATCACTCATGGATGGAGATGATTCTGCACATTTGATATGGTTTAATGTGTCAGTAGCTTAATAGAATGAATGCACATTTGTAAATATAACTCTGATGCTGATGGATCAGCTAAAAGATCTCTAATAAGTTGCTTTTAAATTCATTCATTTGACATTAAACATTACAGATCCAGGAAAAAAAAAATATTTCACAGGTTTATCTTTACTTATGTGTTCCTTCAGATTTTCAGTCATGTAATTCATACTGATGGGCTTCATCTGTAATTGATGTGACCTACTGTGGTTTACTGTACAAGGTGATTTGATAAATCAGCAGCTTTCATTTGTATGCTGTGCTGGTGCCCGGTTACAGCTTCTGTAAACTATTCATTCCGCTGTGGTAGAGAAAAAACAGGACACCTTTCTAAGATATTAATTTTACTTGCATCCATTCAGCTTCTACCAGTAATGACTGAGGTTTTCTCATTAGCTAGTAAAGACAGACCACAAGTGCCACAGAGAGGGTGAAAAACAGAAAGAAGTCACTGCCTGCAGGTACACTGTTGCACGTCTTTATGATTTATGAAATAGCAAAGATGATCTGACAAGTAAGTCCCATATCAAAAATGCTCTTCTCTTTAAGACTGTCAGTTGCCTTCATCCCTCAAAAGATCTCGCCACCTCTGCTTTTGTAAAGAATTCTACTTCACTGTGTCACACAGGGAATTAATCTTAATGCACCGTATAAACAATAACTCCATCATGTGTTAAAAGTGCTCAAACTGAAAGCTGTGTATAGCTAACTGATTAAAGCAGGCTGAGTCATGCTGGGTTTTTTTTCTCCTGGGTTTCCCCCCTCTCTGATCCTCTGCTCCTCCCCCTCTGGTCTAGAAGCAGGCTCATACACCCTGTCCGGCTGCTGGTGGCGTGTTGGAACATGCCTTGACTTGTTGTACTGCCTGAGTGGAGCAGAGGGAGACAGCCACAGACAGAGAGAGAGAGAGAGAAGTGGTCAACAGTTTGCCAGGGTAAGGTGACCCACACTATGAGAGAGCCCTGCTGCACCCATGGACAGACTCCAACACCAGAGAGCACCCTGTGGATACGAGCGAGGATGGAGGAGCTCCACTGCTGCTTGGTGAGTGTAAAAACTGTGCGTGAATAAAAGTGTCTGACATGTTATATTACAACTGAGCACTTCTGTGAGCGTCTAGGTTAATTGTTATTCGCAAGAAAAAAAAAGCAGCACAGCACTTTGAGTAACACTTCAGAAACACTAATTAGTGTGTGGAAATCAAAATATGCTACAATGAGGCCTTTAGATCCGCTTAAGTAGGCCTGTAAGTTGATTGAAGTATAAATGAGAAAATGCTCAATTTTAAGCGTGCTGGATTTAAGAAAGCCTCCTGAGTCTCAATGCTAACATGATGCCAAGTTCATTTCACCAAAGCTTACTGAATTTAGAGAAGTGTGATAAAAACAAACACAAAGTTACCCATCACACAGTGGCACAGTGACCTCCGCACAGGCAGAGCACCACTAGTAGAGCTCAAACAATTAGTCTGACTACATATAATACTGTTTACACTATAAATCGATCCACAGAAAAATAATTGCTTACTATTTTGATAATCAATAAGTCATTAAAATGATTTTTCATGGAAAAATGTCAGAAATGCTGTTTTCAGCCTCTAAAATATGTAGATGTCCTGCTTTTCTCTGATTTATATCATATTAAACTGACTAGATTTTGGTTTTGAACTGACAAAACAGGACAGACCTTGGACTTTGAGGAACTGAGATGGACATTTATCACTATGTTCTGACATTTTATAGACCAAACGGCGATAATGAAAGTAATTGTTAGTGGCCGTCCTAACCAACGGTGACCCTTTTACAAAACCCCGAGGACGTTGTTATAACCACAGTGTGATCCTCACAGAGAAGGGAGGTAGCTGCTTTTGTTTTCGTTTTCTGTTCAGACTGGAAGCAGGTTTCCATCAGGAGACCCAGCAGGCCGCCTCATCTTCCTGAAAACCACAGACCAAAGACATAGAGCTCAGTGTTACTCCTTTCTCTCACAACAGATTTGTATCTGGTGTAAAACAGGCGGGCTGATTTGAGTTTCTGCTCACAAAATGACAATCCAATGTTTCTATGTACATGTTTCAGGACGAATATGTACGTAGAAAAGCAGATAAAAACAACCTGAACTGCGTCAGACTGATGGCTCTACAGTAAAAACTCATGTGTCTCTCAAAACACAAATACATTAATCACTTAAGTGACTCAAATGATAATCATTCAGTGTCTTGTGTAGTGTGATCTGTGTATTTTACTTGTGTCATGAAGCCTGCAGATAGTTACTGGGGCAACTTCTCTGGTAACCAGGCTCAAAACATACAGACTCAAAACCACTGAATAATTATCACACTGCACAATACTGACAAGTGAAAAAAAAGTCCCAAAACTTTCCAACAAAAAGGTCGACAATAAATGTCATATCCAGGCTTGGATTACTTCTAACCATTTTCTATCAACTTAAAACGCCTCCAGCGGAGGTTTTAAATTGTTCATCTGAAATCCAAACATCTAAAAAGCCAAATCAATATACATACTTGTGCTTCATAAACCTCGGGAGAGGCTAAGCTCCAGCACCAGGCATGCCATCAGTGTGCATTGTTCAGAAACATGGCTCTACAGTAAATACTGGTGTCATTGTTAGCCATAAGATGATTAGGGTCGTGGAATGGGACTGGAGCCGGGCAGCACGACTGTGTGAGCGTTGTTAGCCGATACTGGAACAACCAAGAAGTGCAGAGCGGAGAGGAGCGAGGAGGTGAAGTATAGTGCACAGGGTTGGAGGTGTTGGGTAGCCGGGTGAGTATGTTTTTCAGCATCTGATTCCTGACAGCAGAGGGACTCAGCATGTGCAGGAAGTGTAGCTCGGTCTCTTTATAATATGCGTGTCATTTCTGGTGATGTGACGGGAGGTCTACCGAGCTACTGAGGAGAATTGTTGCCTGTAGGCTGAACATGTCATGAACTACTGCATAGACTTATTAGGGAATGTCCCATGTAGCAACAGTATGAGATGTTTACGGCTCAATAACTATCTCAGAAAATATCCCAGTTTCACAGTATTACACTATTATTATTATCATCAGTTACAATGGCCTTTAAAAGGAATGACAACAGAATTTTAATAATAAACAGAATTATAAACCTGATTTTTATTTATTTTATTCAAATAGCACGCAACTAACATACGTTATATAACTAAAAGCAAGTTAGTTTACTTCACAGCATTAAAGCATTTTAAATTAACTCCTAAAAATAAATCATCGGCTGTGAGCTTGTTAAAAAATGTCCTATGATTATTAATGATCAACATGTACTGTAGGTGTGGGACAGCGTAGCCAGGCTGCTCCTCTCTGTACCTTTAACACACACACACACACACACACACACACACACACACACACACACACACACACACACACACACAATACCGTAGATAAAGAAATGTACGCGGTGTGATAGCTGTACATGTTCATACCATAGTATACAGTTACACCCCTAGTCCCATGAGAGAGTTCCATGGTTACTTAAACAAATGCCAGACTAAGACAAACACTACATGTTGCGTACTATTACCTTGAAACTCTTAAGGAAGATGAATATATGAAACTATTGTTTGAAGATCTGGAAGCTTTTAGTTTCTGCACAATTACTAAAATGCTACTTTTTCAAAACGATTCTTTGTTCTCTAACAAATCATCTAACAAAATAAGACAATAACGTTGCAGTAGAGTTTTTCAGCGCATCTTAATGCAAGAATGTTCCGTATAAAATAACATTAAATGTTAAATGTTAGTATTTAACAAAACTGTGATTCAAATCGAGGAAAACAGGAAATATCTGATTAAAAGTATAGGAACGTAAGAATGTGACCAAAATATTATTCACATAATAGTCCTCACACTAATATTTGTGAACACATATGCCACATCCTTTTGTTTCGAATAGAGCAGAAATAGGAAGACAAAATTGTGTCAGTATATCTGAACCCAGCGTGAGGCCTGGAACATATTTGTGTCCAGGTTTGTGAGCAGAGGCTCGTTGCTGCTCCTGCTGCTGCTGTTTGCTGTGTGATGCACTGAGGCAGCCAGTCATTTATTTAGCAAGCAGGGTGTTGTTTTCACTGGCATTCCTCAATCCTGTATTAGGGATTACATCAAGCCCTGAGCAGGAAGGAATTCCTCTCATCATGTGTTCAGTAAAGGCAGTGTCTGGCGCGCCACAAAGAAACCGCTTGGCACACTGGAAGCAGGTCAAGAGGTGTTTCTGTGTGTGTAAGACAGGGGCAGACAAAGACGTATTTAGTGTAAGTATCAGCAGCCGCGCATCACTCAACATTTTTCTTAGAAGTATCGAAATTGTGTCTTTGACATCAGATAAGGTCAAGATGTTCCAACCACTGAACACGCAAGGAATTTCCAGTTATACAACCAGAAACGCGTCATAAAATGCACCAAAGCAGACATGGAGAGCTACAAATAGCCCTGCTGCGGATTTCAGCAGTAAAGATGCACAAGATAGAGGACGTTCATCCGACTGTATGTCATCCAAACATCCCTCCCGACACATATCCCCTTCATAACTCCCTCTGTTCCTTCATTTGCTAGTGACCGCAGATTGCTCTCTAGTATCCATATTGTCCTGTCAGCAAAGCAGAGTCCACGGGGAGAGAGGACAGTATGGAGTGGTCAGCCGGCCCCAAAATAGCACTGCAGCGAGCTAACGCAACTGATAGCACGGGGATTTCAGTCTCTTAGGTACATGAACACACAGGAACTTGCATTATAGGGTACGCATGTGAACAGATAGCCACTCACACACAAATAGATGAGAGCTAAAATCACAGACAGAGCTTTTTGTTGCAAAATCATGAGTCATGGCAAGTCTATTCTTAGTTTGGGGGTGTTTGTGTTTGCCCAAGTTGTGTGCACTTAAAGTGATGCTGCATAAAAGGCTAGAGGAGTATCAAGAATATGTTTGAGCACAAGCTTTGGGTCACTTTGAGCAGCGGAGCGTAGATTCGGCAATGCATCGCACTTATATAAAACTGTAGAGCTGCAGCGATTAATCGATCCACAGGAAAATTAGAATATTTTGATGGTCGCTTAATCGTCAGTGTGATTCTTCAGGCAAAAATGGCAGAAAATGTTGTTTTCAGCCTCTCAATATGAAGATTGTCTGCTTCTCTGTTTTATATCATATTAAACTGAATATCTTTAGGTTTTGGACTGACAAAACTAGACATTTTAAAACATCACCTCGGACTTTGAGAAACTGGGATGGACATTTTTCACAATTTTCTGACATTTTATAGACCAAACGATTAATCAAGAAAATAATCAGTAGATCAATCAATAATGAAAAAAAATTGTTAGTTGCAGCCCTATAAATCTGAGTTAGGCAGGAGAGAGTGCCTCTTTAAATCTTAATACAGGATTCCTAAAAAGAAACTGGCATATATTTAAAATGTTACATTACAATTTATTCGGCCACATTATGTT
Source organism: Bovichtus diacanthus (assembly GCA_943590825.1). Taxonomy (NCBI): domain Eukaryota; kingdom Metazoa; phylum Chordata; class Actinopteri; order Perciformes; family Bovichtidae; genus Bovichtus; species Bovichtus diacanthus. Next base: position 4,326,075 of record CALSBV010010214.1, read on the forward strand.
TATTCCATGACTCAAATGTATTATTTCCTACTTCTCTTTTAGTGCGAGGCCGTTGCCTTCCAACAACCACCACCTCCAGGACGCTGGGCACGAAAAGTGAGCGCATCCACGGTGCCAGACTCGCAGGTGGAAGTGTACGGCAAAGTAGACCAGTAAAGACCGGTCAGGATCCTGCTGGGGGGAGGCGGAGGGACGGGCTGCGGCTGCTGTGTGTGTTTCTCTGGCAGTGTCTTAGCTGGTTGTTGTGAGGAGTGAGAACGAAGCAATCAGCAAGTATACTGCCGCAGAAATTCTTCACAATAAGAGGCCTTGGGATCGCAGCCATCACCAAAAGTTGCACATCAGCATTGTAGCAAACGCGGATCCTGCTGCTACTGTAAGTTTTTACATGTGTGCTGACGCTGTAGAAGTTAACTCGAGCTGAGGACCTGACGGTGAATTAACTGAAGCTACGTCACCTGAGTGAGCGCGTGGCCTTTCTGTTAACAGCCTCGACAATAATTACAATTGGATCAAACTTCTACACTGTGTTGTACTTTTATAGTCCTCTACTGCCATCTTGTGACTGAGAGCAACCTCCCAGCATGCTTTTGTTAATTTAACACTGCAGCAATTTGTAAAACATACATTATTCTTTTCATTGAGAATATCTAAAATCCCTTTCATTCAGAAAATATGCCTCTGCTTGGCTTGACTTCAGATTACTTCTTCAGATTACTTATTAAGATTACTTATTTAGATTACTTCTTTTTCAGTTGCAAATGCATGTTGTTTTTGTGACTAAACTTCATTTTGCTTCATTAGTTATAAGTATTGTTGTTCCAATTTATCAGTCGCAGCCTAATGATTTCTTCATGTCATAAGTTATAACTGTAATTCAAAAAAGTTAATAAAAGTTACATAAAGACTGATTCATTCATTTGTCTCGTTTGTTTGCACAGTACACGTGCATTTCGTAATTGTAGGGAAATGGTGTTGTATAAACCACTTTGCGCTGTGTAAAAGCAGCACTTTGAAACCCTTGAAAAAAGAACATTGCCATGCGAACACAGCAGACCTAATGAGTGCAGATGAGGCAGAATGGCCTGGATGCCAGGTGCACACTAATCCAGGCACGCACAGCGAGCACAGACGCAGCTGAACGTATACTGGGCTCCTGATTTAAGATCCAAAATGTGGCTTTTGTCTCCACGATCACAGGATGTTTAGTTCATTTATTAACACTTGATGGAAAACGTTGTAAAACTGATTGTTGGTCACGTGTGATTCTGATGGTAACACACATGTGTTTGCTGCAGACTGCAGGAAAAAGACAACGTGCCACTGCATTGCTGCAAACACAGAAAGGGGCTGCAAGTTGTAGGAGCTGCAGCAATGCAGAAGCAGTAAAATCCTGCTCTCGCACAAGGTCGCTGCTTTATGGCTTTATCTTTCTACACTTCAATTCTTTAATCCCACGATTACAAGGCCACTAAAAATGAACAGCTAACCTGGGACTCCAACAAACTGCTTCATTGTGAGAACAAAGAGTGAGCATCAACAGCACATTTGAATTAAATGTCTTTTAGTGTTTAGTTTAGCCAGAATGCTGAGAAAGTCTGAGGGTCACAGTCTCAGGTTTTCCTACATTGGAAAGCTCACACGTTGGATGGGTAATTTATTTTATCCCGTGAGATGCACCATCTGATTTTCAAGGGGGTCCTCAAAATATGAAATAAAATATATGCTTCACCTGCACTGTTTAAATGTAATGTTTCAGTTAGATTTCAGTCAGTTCAGCTATAGCACAGAGCTGGGGAATATTGAGAAATTCATATATTTTCTGCAGAAAACCTTCATATTCATTACACAAAAAATGTAATGGCAACTGAATTAATCAGCCCAATAATTTCCTAATATTATATATAATAATTTACCTATTTTTCTGTTTTATATAACAGTTAAATAAATACTTTGAGATGTTGCAGCAGTTACAAAACCTCGGGTTCCCAGAAATTGTGATTTGCATTTTTCACTATTTTCAAGAGGTTTTATTGAGCATACAATTAATCCAGTTAACACAAAAAAAGAATTGAAATATTTATTGATAATGTTAATAATGATTAGTTGCAGTCCAAATTATATTTTGGGGATGACTAATGGTGCTTTTTTATATTTAGACGCAAGAACAGACATTAGCACTCTTTCCAGTTTATAATGCTGCTGCTCGGATTTTACTGAAAATGATATCTTTATTAATATTTATTTATTGATGAACTCAAGCCTTGTGCAAATCTGCTCTCAAGTGAATATTTTGTCATTTTACTGCCTTAGCTTATCTTACTTTCCCTGAGGAAGTTTTTACATACTCTTTTATATTTTTACTATAGGAAGTTATTTCTTTTATACGACTGTTTTATTACCTTGCGCTCTGTAAAGCACTTTTACTGCGTTGGCAAGCTTGTGGAGTGAGACAGTTGTTATAAAAGGTTAATGGCCAACTTTTGGGCATTTTTCCATGTGAAAATATAATTTAAAAAATATAATCAGATTCTATACATGACTGCTAAATGACCAGGAGTGCTCTGTGTTTAGCATGTTTAATGGGGGGGAAAAAAAATCTATTTTATATAATACAATCGGAAGAATTGCCATCTGTACATTGCATATTCTTTTTATTGTTATTACCCTGAACCTTTATACATCCCCTACAATATATGTTTGATCATTCTTGCTATTTCCATTGTCAACAGTTAAACTGCACACATTATATTTATTTATTGTTATGTTTTTTTTACTCTAAATGTATGTTTTTTTTGTCTATGCCCCAACACACCAAAAACAATTCCTTGTATGTACTTGGCAATGGATTCTGTTTTTTTTTCTTTTAACGTGACGAATTAGTCAGAGCTTTGGGGTTACACAAGTAAAGAACATTAGATCCACAAATAGAGCATTATGAGTCTGCCCATTAGCAGCTGACTGACTTCTGCTTTGCGTTCCGGTTGGCGCAGCGAGGAGTAAGAAGAGAGGAGGCGGGGAGGGAGGGGTTAAACACGGCAAGAAAAGTTTGTTTGGCTGCCTCAAAAGCAATGGACGAAGTTTGTGAAGTCATATAGCTCGACTCGAAGGGGGGAAAAATAATGCAGAGAGAGAGAGACGACGGTAACGAATAAAAACAAAAAAGCGTTAACATGACAGACTAGTCTGCTCGTGTGTGTACAAACACCGTGGTGCACGTTTAACTGGGACATCTAGTCACACCGAGCCATGGCAGATGGGAACCGGACAGTCGTGTACTTCTCTGAGCAGGTGGTGGTGTTGTGCTCGTGCGCGCTCTCCTTCCTGGGCTCCTCGCTCATCATCCTCACCTACATTATTTGGTCGGATTTGAGGACGACCCCGCGGAGGCTGCTGGTCTTCCTCTCGGTGTCTGACTGGCTGTCCGCCGTCTCCTACGCCTTCGGTGTGTGGACGGTTTTCCGCACCGACTCGCTGGACTGCATCGCGCAGGGAGCCGTGTCCACGTTCGCCAACACGAGCTCCTTCTTCTGGACCGTGGCCATCGCTGTCTACCTGTATGTGTTCATCGTGAGGTCCAGCCGAAGAGCCGCCGACAGCCTGGTGTTGTTGTTCCACCTCGTCAGGTAACTACGTGGGCCGGGTGCACATTTCTCTGAACTCCCGGTGAATGTGGAGCTCTGCCGCCCACCTGTGTACCCTGAAGCATCTTGGGAAGTTACCTGGGGACGACTCTCCTCAAACCAAATTAACATCCTATTATTAAATTATTATTTTTTATTTATTTATTTACAGCAAAAGCAAAAGTAGTTGGCTGCCTCCTCTCTTAAACTGGAACACAGAGTGCAGGTTTCGGCTTAGTTTATCTGTGACACTGGTTTAGTTTGCGCACATTGGTCCATGTGCATCTTTTTATACAGTCTATGGTGCATTAAAAAACTTTTTATTAAAAAAAAAGTTGGTCCCATGTCAAATAAATATCCGCGTCAAAAAACTGCCTTAAAATTATTTACCAATATTAATTTTCTATTTCATTTAATTAAATATTTTAACCAACTTCAGTTCTGATCATGACGACCAAATATTTATTCATTTTCAGAATTTGAACCGCTTAAATGCCTGTTTACATAATACCACACAAAAAAACCCATTATTTTCTGTATACTAAATGCCAGGGGGACTTTATATTTTGTCACGGTCTGGGATATATGAATAAATAACATTGATTTTTAAGGCATTTTATTTATTTAAAAAAAAAAAAACAAACAACAAAAAACTCCAACTTGTTACCTTAACTGCTTTTAATCAGTCGTGATCATAACTACCAAATATTTATTAATTTTCAGAATTGAACTCTTTTTAAATGCCAGTTTGTTTACACAATGCCACTGTTGTTTTGAAGGAAAAAAACAAACACACATTTTATCACTTTCTCTGTACTAAATGCTACGGGGAATTGTAAAAATGTTTCACAGTCTGGGATATGCTTATGATTACCAACAACATTGATTCTGATGCAGTGCATCAACCACATAATGCAGCTGCAATAACCCTCGTGGAAAAGAGGAAAACACGGGGCATCGGGCAAACATGAGGAAATGGCTCAATCTGGTGGAAAATAGTTAAAACTACAATTTTGAAGCCAGGGCTCTTGATTGAAAGCCTCATATAGTAGAATGCATGATGTTATGCTGTAATGACCATGGGATCAACATTGTGGGTTTAATGGGTTTCAATTGGTTGATTTTTGTCCTTTTTTAAGGGTCTGAGTGTAGTTTGGCAACAAAGTTTATTATAGGAGATGAGGTTGAATTTACAATAAAAAAAAAAAAACGAAACTCAATCACGCCCATGCCAACAGTTATTCCATACACATTAACACAGCCAACATGATGGAAAATTGAAAAGCCAAAAATGAATGCAGGAATACATTAAACAATGAATGCACAAACTAATTTGGTATTTGGCAGTTTAACTAGATCTTAACCTGTAGTAGTTTTAGGTAAACTGTCGTTACCATAACAACCTGACTCTCTTTCTATGGCTCCACCCCAGTTGTTTCTCGACTATGGCAATAAGTCCGACAACCAATGTGAAGGATATTCAAATTGTATTTCCACTCTGGTCCCATAATGTTTAAATGAAATGATCCAATGCGTTTATACTGGGTTTGAATAAGCTTGTTGTCTCTGAGTTGTCTTTGTAAAATGGCCTAAACCGTGTTTTTCTTATAATAAAGGCACGTTCATTTGTACAGCACCTTTCAACAAGGCCATTCAAATAGCTGTAGACAAGACATAAAAAGACATTCAGACAAGATATAAAACAGTACATGGCAATAGAAAAAGAGATGTAATATTAGCCTATTTTAAAATGACAGAAGTTGAAAAAAGAAGCTTAATTCACATTGCAAGATAACATTTTCTCAAGATAATAAGCACATTAATCAAATAGAACTGTGAACCGGGATTCCTGTCATGTTTAGTGAATCAAAACAAGAAAACATTTTTTAAAGTCGTATAAAGTGAGGTTAGATGTGATCGGTAATTAATCGTGACAATTTACTCTACAATTTCGTGCGTGGGAAAGATCCAAATAAATGTACCAGCGTTTCTGACAAGCCAGTCAGAGTCTCTCTTTGTACAACCAGACTAGAACTGACATCATCAGGGAAACGTTCATTTACACTGATGTATTTATTAGAAAGAATGAAATTTAACACATTTCCATTCATGTTTGCTCTTGTATTTGCTCCACAGCAGGTGGATTCTTGGGGTTAAGATACTTTACAGTATTGCTTTAAGGGAAAACAAGTTTTTAAAATCAACTACCTTAAACATCACAAGCTTTTTTAAAAGGCACAGCAATATGGACATTAACAATAAATGTTCATATTTAGTTAATTTGTGTCCCATTTAAACAGATTATGGCCCAAAGTAATTAGATTTGTTCATTGAAGTTATGCCTGATGTACCACACAATATTAGGGAGAATTTATGACACATTTCATTATTTTTAAGCATAATTATCACCCAATATTGTATCAGTTTCTCAGGATAGAAACCTCATCAAACAAGGTTTCACGGTTTTTACAAGCATCTATTTGAAGGTTGATACCAGGTTTAGCAAGCCACTTGTTTTATAATAAACTAGACATTACTTTGAATGCTCTGAATCAGCACATGTTTCACGCACGTTAACGAGCGGTCCATGTTGATTGTGAAGACGTATGAAGGGATAACGCTGCTGTATAATTGATCTATTTTTGGACACAAGAACACTTTCAACCCTGGGTACGCCTCAACGCAGCGTCTGTTGTTGTCTTCCTAATTTTGTTTTTTGCGAATTATCAAATATGCCATTGAATTGAAGATCAAACAACAGAGCCATTCATGGGGGCTTGTATACATAACACACACGCGCACACACACACACACACACATGGCTTGAGAATTGGGATATTTATATCAGCCATGCCAATAAAATATAGCTTTTTAAGAAGGAGATTGCTTGTTAAAGTGAAATAATGTTGTGGTTTTATGACGTACAGATCTAAAGCAACACAACTGGGGACTAACGCAAACAAGCCTGAGGCACAATATAATCTTTCACATGGTTGTCACATGTCTCTGCAGAATCTGTGGATGCCGACCCCTCTAAACATCTACGTGCAAACTCTGTGTGGATCTATAAAGATAGGAAGTTGACCTTTTGCGGAAGTTATGTTTAATCCTCTGTTTTTGTGGACCAGCTGGGGAGTTCCTCTGGCCATCACTGTTGCAGCCGTGTGCCTGAACAAGATTGGCTACGATGCGTCAGAGGTGTCGGTGGGCTGGTGCTGGGTCAGTATCCACGCTCCTGACCGGGTGCTGTGGATGCTGCTCACTGGAAAGATCTGGGAGTTCTTGGCTTACCTCACCCTGCCTGTCCTGTACATCCTGATCAAGAGGCACATCCACATCGCGGTGAGGACACGTGGTTTCTATGAAGCTGCAGATTACAGCCACAACTCTTGTGACACACGATTGTAAAGGCATGAACAATGGATTACAAAAAACAACTTCTCCATAATGTGTCAAATGTTCAAGACTCGGAAGGAACACAAAATTGATGAGAAGTTGAGATGCACTCCATGAATTCCATGAAGTTTTATAAATCTTTGCTAATTAAAGTCCTTTTCAGATGTTTTTTGAATAACGATAATGTAGATGTTCTAGTATCACAGAGTTAAAACCAGAAAGCACTGAGAGGGCACATCATTCAGCCATAGTTGCACAACCCTCTAACTTTGAAGTTTGAACAGAACATCAAAAATCACCATCCACATACTGATGAATACAAATTATATAACGATGCCATTTTCTTTCAAGTAAGTGCAGTACAAAATAGCAAAACATTAAAAAAATATATATCTTTCTCCAATGTTAAAAAGTCTTCATGAATAAAGTCCAACCAACACTAAGTTGCTTGTTGTTCCGTGGCCTCCAAGTTGACTGTTTTTGCAGCGATCAGAGCAGATTAAAACAGAAGGAATGAGAGACACAACCTTTGCGCTGACAAATATTTGTTCTTGAGGAACGTCTGCCTCGAGCAGCCGCCATGTTGTAAGGAAATGTTCTGCTATCCTCGACACATCTCATTCTCTGTATTCAGACCTTTTTGTATTTATGGTTCATGTTTTAAAATATAATATTTTCTTTTGTATGAAATCTGGTCTCTTTCTGTCTGGCGCAGCATGCTGCCCTGTCCGAGTACCGTCCCATCTTGGCCAACAGGGCTCCGTCACAGTCCTTCACCTCCATGGCGGACATGAAGCTGACACTCATTCCCATCATCTTCATCGTCCTGCGCATTTGGAGCACCGTGCGCTTCATACTGCTGCTCGCCGGCTCCTCAGCCAGACAGAACCCAGTGCTGGTCACACTACATGTGAGTTTAAAGTTTCTTTACTGTGTGTGTGTGTGTGTGTGTGTGTGTCTGTGTCTGTGTCTGTGTCTGTGTGTCTGTCTGTGTGTGTCTGTGTGTGTGTCTCATTAGTTCATGTGCTGCTGAACTTGTGATGTTGTGATTGCATGCTGAATCATCATGTAAAGTTCCTGTGTTGACAGATATTTTTGAACATGAACTGTCTCTCTTTTCAACTGGGTCAAACATTTTATAAAACCTTTATGATGTAATACTTTCCTGTAAAGTTTTATTACATCATATTGTTACTGTGTGTGTAAAATATATATATATATATATATATATATATATATATATATATATATATAGTTCATAAGAAAATTTGGTGAACAAATATTGTAGCAAAACAAATTGTGCTCTTATGACAATCATTAGCTGAATTCATAATATGATGGTATCTCTTTGTCAGATAATATGAAGAGGTTTTGATAGATTTTCAACCCATTAAGGGACATTTTATTCCTTAAATAACAATAATATTAATAGACTTTATTTGTACACCAGCTTTTCATACAAGAAATGCAGCACAAGTGCTTTACAATAAGGGAAAATAGACATAGAAGGAACATTAGAAATTAATAGAATTAATACAAAATAAAATGGAAAATAAAACACATGATAAAATAAGATAAAAATAACATGAAATAGAATGTTTAACATAAGGTAAGAAAAAAAAATCCACTCAATAACAATAATATTAAAATCAGTAACCATATTTGCAGCATGCACATGCACATCAATAAACATTGAAGGCTTTCGTTTGGACCCAACAGGGAATCGGGAACACCTCGCAGGGAGCAGCCAACTGCATCATGTTTGTATTGCTTACTCGACCAATCCGCACACGCCTCTGCGCCGCGCTCTTCTGCTGCTCCAAGTGTCGAGCAGACGTTCAGCATGACGGCCCGGACAGGCTGCTGCCGGGGCAGGACGCCTTCACACAGAGAGAAGAAGACAGCACCAGTCGAGCGGGGATTGATAGATGATACTCTGTGGATGAGAAGTCAAACAAAGGTTGACACGAAGGGCGCGGTGGAGCTCTCTGCCTCACACTGAGCCTCATTACGGCAAGTGCCTGCCGACAGGGTTGGAGATTCTGCAGGTGCATGCACATCGGTGTCACAGGAAAAGTCACATGTCTGCACTCTGGGTGATGAGGATGCTGCGGCCTGGCTGTGCACCAGCATGTGGTGGAGCATTTTGAGCGTTGCATAATGAATATGTTGCACATGAATTTTGTAGTTTCATACTGTACATACGTCAAACTTTAAAGTGCCATTTCACTTTTAAGTTGATTTTTGGTTGAATTTTGAACAGCTGTACACTCCGTGAAAGACCCTTTTAGCAGCATTTTTTTTTTAAATCAAATAATATGTGGGTTCACTTACATTCTGAGGTTATCCCTGTAAAATGAATGAATATTCAGTTTTTATCTTGTTCCACTGAGAATTCAAGTATTGTAGTTATGGTGGAAGAAATGACCCGTATTTTAGTGGCTGTAGAGCATTCTCACTTTAAGTGAACATAATTGTCACCGATATTGAAGTTTCACAAAGAGCTTTAAGTAAGAATCCACCCAAAACCCTTCCTTTATCGCACACTGTTGAAAGATGGTTGTGAAAAGTTTGTGGTCAGCTTCAGTTCCTGTCAGTTAGACACATTAATTCACTCAGTCACTGTTTTGATCAAAATATAAAATACACGGCTTATTACAGAGCTGCGGAGCTTCGAGGAAGTTGATAGAACCACATGAAAGCAGCGCATTTATTCACATTTTGGTGCATGAAATAGTTTGTTTTGACCCTTATTTGATCCGTCACCATTACTATCCTATGTAACTGGCACGAACTCAAGCTGAGCACAGCTGCTGTTAGTTAGTAAGGAAACGTTTTACAGCCATCTTTGAAGCGGGATATTGAAAAGCGTTTTGTTTGCGTTTGTTTAATTTTTGGGGTTAGATTATCCCGATGTCCAATATAAGTGTGGGTGTGTTCAAACGGTTTGTGGGCATGAAACTCGATTACATCTGCTCGTCCCTTTAAAGAAAAGTGAATGACATGATGTGGGAACAGTTTTCTGTCGGTGTCCATTTCACTTCAACACATACACATTCATTTTATTTTAACTCGGAAATACTTTGAGGTGGAGGCCTTATTTACAATATAGTGGAGTTAAAAAAAGATAAAAGAAAAATCCTAGACACCAAGAAACATAAATAAGAAAATTAGATGAAAATGAAAGTTAAAGCAAATGAATCAACTAAACACAAGAGGAAGTAAAAATAGGATGAAATTGACCATTTAAATTGCTCTTAGAATACAAAGGTAATACAAAGGTAAGCTTGTGATTGTTCTGCCTGTTAATACAACATTAAAAGTTCTATTAAAATATAAAACATTCTCATATGCCGTATTAATTCCCTTGATATCTTTGTCTCTTATCATTGCCTAACTTCATAGTTGCAACATTTTTCAGACCGTAGTTGCAAAACTCCATCAGTGTTTGACGTGGCACAAAAAATAACTTGACATCAATACTGTCATCGTGGTCAGGATGCATGACCTGTCATCACATGCCATCCTTCCTCCTTGAAACCAGAGCCTTCCCCGTGAGCCTCGCGTCTCCTTTGACCCCTGCTCTTGTTAGCTCCCATTCCCCAACTGAGCAACAGGCCGGACGCATACCAACGAGGCGTCGGTGTGAACCCACTGAACCCCCGTGAGGCTCATGCGGCCACAGTGCCTCGTTCCTTCGGCTCTTTAAAACATTGACTAAGATCCATTGAGTTTTAATGAGCCTGCTACAGAGGCGATGAGCTACAGCTCAATTAGATCCATTACTGTGGTGATTGTGGGGAAAAGGTGAAGCAGGAGAACTTCCATCTTGTTGATGATTTTTGCCAACTTTTGCTTTGCAATCATCCAGTGAGTGTTGTTTGTTTGACTCGCACAGGGGGGGGAGGCACTTATTTGGCTTGTGAAGGAGGCATCATAGTGAGTGGATTTATGGGCCGTGTAGTCTCTGTTGGCAGCAAAGCACAACTTTAAGTATTCTAAAATTATTTCCATTTTATGATGCTTTATTCTTCTATCTCTGAGGCAAATATTTGTACTTTTTACTCCACTACATTTATTCACTTAAGTTACTAGTTACCTTCCAGATTCTGATTAACAATACAAAAGTATAAAACAACTAATAAATTCCCATATATTATTATTATTATTATTATAGGTGAAGCTACCCAGCAGTATATGAAGTAATTACAACTATCCCCACCTTTAATGCACCACTCATTATAATTCAGTAATATATATTATTCTGAAATGGGCTATTCTTTAAAATGAGTTCTTTTACTTTTGGTACTTTAAGTATAGGTTATTGATAATATTTTTGTACCATTATTTGAGTATGATTTTGAATCCAGGACTTTTACTTGTGGTATTGCTTCTTAAGATCTGAATACTTTGGTTTGTTGGTCTTTTTGATGAGTTAGGTAATGCAGAAGTGGGTAATATTGTTGTGATAAGCCTTTATATCAGGTCAGGCAAACTTTTCATGACTGCAACAACACAGTACACTTCTGAGGGCAGCTAGTTCTCAAACATTATTTCCAGAGCATGGAGACGATATGCTGTTTATACTCTAAATTTAAAAAAACATAAATATTCTTTATGAGATAAAGACTTTTCCTTCAGTCTAATATTAGCTGTGGTCTGAAGTAATGTGACACAGTGCAGAGGTCGTTCTCTCAGGACCAACAGAACTGGATACCATGTCTGGGAAAATGGAAGAAGTGAACGCCGTTTATGATGATGACATAAAAAAAGCTGCTAGTGAACATTTTTTTGTCCTTGAGGACGGCAGAGGCCTCGCAGACGACCGACACTTACTGCATTTCCTGCAGGAATTAATCCATTGTGTCGGTTGTGATTTGGCTGACATTGAAGTAACCGGAGCTCGTGGAAACACTTAGGAAGGGGTTTCTGCTCTCTCCTCCGCTGGCTCTCTGCCCACGTAATTCATTAGTTAAAGAGTACCACCCTGCATGGGGTGACCATTTACCAGTCAAGATAATGGAAGCCATTTTTTCACAACACGGGCTGCGTCAGTGGTTCTTGGAGCCAAATCTCAACACAACGAAGGTAATGGACAACAGTTCAGAGCTGCAACAGCATATTTCAATTAGGAGTGAGGTACACATGTAATAGAAAACATGGGAAACACGAGGCACTTTAGGAGAGAGAGGTTCCTGGATGGCTCCCAGATTCTCCGGGTGTGAGTAATTAGGCAATGAGATATTAAAGTGAAGCAGTGACACTGAACTACAAGTCTTTCTTCTTCTCCTTATTTAAATGTTTAGATGCTACCAAACACAACATTGGCTCCCCCAACTGTTGACTGCTAATATTGCAACTACTGCACACAATCGACTTCTATTTGGTCCAATACTGTGGTATAAAAGAACTGGATATAATATGTTATTTTTCAATGTTGATGGAAACACTTCTGTTAACAAGCTGTTATGACAGTCTCTACTATGATATAATGCTTTTGGATTACTGCTGCAGTAAAGTGTATGTTGCATTTTTGCTGCTTCTGATGTTTAATTTGTGAAAATGTTACTTCCTTTATATACTGTAAGGTAGTTTAATCTACAGCAATGCATCATATTCTATAGTCCTGTATATATATATAGTCCTATATTTAGCTTAAGAAGAAGCTCACCAACATATGGAGATTCATAGTTTTCACTAGACAGTAAGGGGAGGAAAAACTGTGACCAAAAAGTAAAGCTGTTTGACAAATGTAGTGGAGTAGAAGTGTAAAGTAGCACAAAAAGGAAACACTTAAGTCAAGTAGTCTGTCTGAAATGTGTAGGCCTCCTGAAGTGAGTAAAAGTTCTTAGTTACATTCCACCACTGGTCACAACCACAAGTTAATTAAACTAATTATTAACTTAAATTAGCTAATGGTGTAGTCATGTAGCTGAAATGGACCCACATTACTTATGATTTACCTGTGTAGTTAAACGGAAAACAGCAAAAGCCTTAAAACCCTTTTTACGTTTTTCTTTTTCGTTGTAGTGTTTGAGAAATCAATTTATAAACGGCATACCTAAACCTTTAGCTGTATGAATATATAAATCAGTGGACGTTCAAGAGAATATTGACTTTTGTTTCTGTTGAATTCTCACAGCTCATCCTGCTTTACTTAACTCTTCACCTTTTGGGTTGTTTGGCTCTGAGCAGACATAGTTCTGACTTCTAATTATTCATGTTTCCCACCAGCATTATCTACTGACACACATACAGGTGGTGCATATTAACTGTGTTTCTGCAGGCATCCCTGAAGCAAATAACATCCAGCTTTGAGAGCAAACAGCCTCAGGGCCGCTGTATTGACATACAGACTCAGCTTTACAGATAAGAGGCATTGCAGCACATGACACATTTTTGACAAAGTAAGCAACAAAAAGAGATTTGCAGCTGTGGTGTTTCTGCAGAGGCTGAATCTATTCAGTGATCGGTGTGAGACGAACTGTGTTCAGCGCGAGAACAGATAGACCGCTCAAAATGTACAACGATCAACTGGGAAGTTTTTCCCAACTGTTGGTGATTTCCACATTGACTCGTCATCCTGTAATAACACCTCTTCTGTTATTTAGGTGGGTAAGCAATTAGACGCTCTGGGCTTTATCGTTTCGATGATAACTCCATAATGACAACTTTAGATCTCATCAATTGAACCCATTCAGTTGAAGGTGCAGTGCAATAAAAAGCAGCATATATTAACATTCAGCCCAGGGCAGCATTTAATATCTTGAGTGTGTTGCATATTAAATTCCTGAACCTGAAGGCGCAGTCAGCAACATGAAAACGCTAACTGTAAACCACTGCCACGCGCTCTGATCCCCGTCCAAAGGGCAGGCAGAATACACTGGTGCGGTGATAACGAAGTGTGGTCCTATTATTGCTGAAACAGAGTCCAAACAAAGCCATGGCGGAGAATGAGGAATGGGGAAAGCCTGTGGAGAGGAGAGGGGTGAGTTACACAGCAGGTGTGATGTGTGTTGTCTGCTCTGTGACAGGGTGCAAATGTGGTGTAATCCTGATGGATGATGTGTTGTAAAAAGACGTTTCACATGTTACGCCGATGTCCCCCAACAGAGATTAACTGCTGTCCTGGTGTTGGCAACGCTCATATCTGCATTTGGTTCATCATTCCAGTATGGTTACAATGTGGCTGTGATCAACTCTCCTTCACCGGTAACCAAAGCAAAGAAACACAAGTTTGACTGTGACACAAAGTGTCTCTTATCTGATGATGTGTTGCTCCCTTTAGTTCATGCAGCACTTTTATAATGCCACCTACATGGAGCGTTACGGCCGGCCGATGGAGGCGAACTTCCTGACTCTGCTGTGGTCTCTCTCCGTGTCCATGTACCCGCTAGGAGGCTTCTTCGGCTCTCTGATGGTGGCCCCTCTGGTCAACAAACTAGGGAGGTAATATGCCACATTTATCATGCACTGAATAAAAACTGTGCACTTGTTTGTCTAACGTGATTTAAATGCATCGACCCTGCGACAGGAAGGGCACCCTCCTCTTCAACAACATCTTCTCCATCGTCCCTGCTGTGATGATGGGAGTCAGCGAGATTGCCAAGTCCTATGAGATCATCATCGTGGCGAGGTTCATAGTGGGCATCTGTGCAGGTCAGACTGTTCAAGAAATCAAGATTTATAAGAGTCATTTTTATTTATGTCTCTGAAAGGAATACTTCACCCCCAAAATCATCGTTTGTATGTCACTTACTCACCCGGTGCCACTTTGAGTTTGTGCACAGAACTTTGTTTTTCTCGCATGCCCCCAGGGTGAACGGAGAATCCAAAAACGGAGACAATTCTTGATGAATTGAAGTCAATGGGGGTTTAACAACAGCGAAACATCCGTTTACAAACTCTCGCACAACTCGTGCAGTATAATCCAAGTCTCATTTGTTTGAGTCGTACGCTCACTACTTCCCAAACACATGCATTTTCGCTAAAACATAAATATTTAAAACACCTCCGCATAAACAGTTCTGGCATTTGTAAACGGATGGTTTGATATAGTTTTGCTGTTTTTAAATGCGTCCCCCATGTGCTTTTATTGATCTAGATTTTTCTGTTTTCGGATTCTTCGTTTCTCTGTGGAGGCATGCGAGAAAAATAAAGTTGTTTTTTTTCACAGATTCACTGACTCAGATTCACACTGGGTGAGTTATTGATATACAAATGATCATTTTGGATGTGAAGTGTTCCTTTAAGTTGTCTTTCCCTGTCTGCAGGTCTCTCATCCAATGTGGTGCCCATGTATCTCGGAGAACTCTCTCCCAAAAACCTGAGAGGAGCCCTCGGCATCATACCGCAGCTCTTCATCACTATTGGCATCCTCAGTGCACAAGTGCTGGGCATCAGAAACATACTGGGTAACAGCACAGGTAAAGTCATTAGTTAGATATTGAAGCACGTCCTCTCAGGAGGGATCTTTTCCGTTCGGTCCATTGTTTAAAAAGGTGCCTCTGTTCCCTCTGTATCCAGGTTGGACCCTCATGCTGGGTTTGACCGGTATCCCCGCCCTGATAGAGCTCATGCTCCTGCCCTTCTTCCCAGAAAGCCCCAGGTACATGCTCATCCAGAGAGGAGATGAGAAGACAGCATTGAAAGCGCTGCAGCGTCTGCGTGGCAGGGCCGACGTGGATGCAGAGCTGTCAGAGATGCGTCTGGAGGACCAGTCAGAGAGGGCCGAGGGCCACCTGTCTGTGCTCAGCCTGCTGTCCCAGCGCTCCCTTCGCTGGCAGCTGGTCTCCATCATTGTCATTAACATGGGCCAGCAGCTATCGGGGGTCAACGCGGTGAGCCGGGCCTCTTGTCCTTGTCCCCGACTCACTGATGAACCACACTAACTCAGATATAATAGATCAGAGAACATCGCTGAAAGTTTCTTCTCATTTTCAACTACAGTATTGTTGCATCCTCCTTCTTATGCTTTAACTCTGTCCTCCAACTGTCGCCTGATTATTTAACTGTAATGCATTATAATCATACGTATAATGCATTATAATCTGCTTATAGCACTGTATAATTATAGTTATTAACAAATATTCAGAATGCTTTATAAGAATAATCACTTATAAAGTCAAATGATACTTTACACTTAACTTTTCACAAGGATCATGATCCCATAGATGTGATACAAACTCACTCTAAACACTAAATTGATTCAAATCACAGTATTTATTGATATTTTAAAGCAAACAATGACCACTTATAGTGACTTATAACCAGCTTGTAATAAATTATATTTGCCTATAGCTCAAGAATTTCATTACTTCACTTAAACCACCCAATGCCCACTTAGAGTAATTTATAATCACTTTATAATGCTTTATAACAGCAATTGCAATGCATTATAAAAAGATTATAATGTATCACAACTAAGGGGTTTATAATACACTAGAAACCAAGTCAACTGCCGGTCACACAATCTGCCGGTCACAAAATCTGCCTGTAGAAACTGAAGCAGATCTGTCACAATATCCGATTTTCACTCATAAAATAACAAAAATAATTCACAATAAAGATATCATCACAACATCTATCTAAACTTTGAAGGGGAAAAAAAATGCATCAAGTTCATCTTTAACTTTGTTTATTGTATTGTCTCTTTTTTGCCAAATGAATTGCACTCAAAAACGAACAAAATTTGCAAAACAAAAGTCACTGAGTGACCAGCAATAATGAAATATTATCATACGTCACCTTATAAGTCATTGTCATTATTGTTATAAAGCATTATGAATATTGTACTTATAATTATACAGTATTATAAGCAGGTTATAATGCATTATAGACATGACTGGTAGAGAAAGTGTCTCTCCCTCCTCAGATCTACTACTATGCAGATAGCATCTATGCCACTGCAGGAGTGAAGCAGAGCGACATCCAGTACGTCACTGTGGGAACAGGTGCAGTGAACGTCTTCATGACCATCGCTGCTGTAGGTACCCTGTTGATCTCTACAGTCGCTGCTTTGATTTTATCAGCAGGAGACGATTATGGTTCTGAACTGGGAATTTGTTTCACCAGGTCTTCATTGTGGAGAGAGCGGGGCGACGGCTGCTCCTCCTCTGTGGCTTTGGGATCTGCTGTGGAGCCTGTGTGCTGCTCACTGTCGCACTCAACCTCCAAGTACCATGAGAAAGCTTCTGTGTGTCAACATGTTACTCTGCTGTCCTCTAGTGGTTCAGATTACACAAATAATCTGCTGCTGTATGAGTTTCTGGACCTTGAGGTCAGCAGATTTATGTAGACTGAGACTTGGGAGATTTTTAAGACAGGCGGCACATTCTTTGTTGCTTTGACTCGTATTTGGTTGAGGGTCTGTAACCCACAGATGAGCAAACACTTTTTATTTTCCCAGGTGATGTTCTGCCAGGCTGGTACTCCAGCCATCTTCACCTCTCAAATGTTTTAGGCGGGTTTGCCTTCAGTCAGTAGAAATGTCTGATGCCACATCAACACATTAGGCCTTTCTCACAGCAGAAAGTAGAAAAGCGCAGATGTAACACATTTTTAAAATGATTTCCAAGATAGAAACTTGTAATTACGACAACTCCTTTATAACATGAACGCAGCATAAAGGGCAGGTATATATACTGGGGAGCTGATGAAGGAATTGGGAGCAGGTGTGTGTGTGGAGATTAGGTGATGATGAAGGCGGGAACACACTCACTGACACATACTGAATGACAGGTTGACAAAAGAGCCAAAAAGGTGCAAAATAGTTTATGAATTAGGTGTTGCCGTGACCGAGAGAACCACCGCTTTAAAACTGAAAGCAAGATATCTCATATTGTAATGCAGCAATAGGCTAGGGTTACTTGTGGGATGGGATTTTGTTAAAATGTACCAAACTGTAGTTCAAAGTATATTTTGTATAACCTAAAAAAAACGAATGAAAAAAATGCTTTGAAAAAAAATTAAAAATCAGCACTTTAACCTCGTGGTCCAGTGTGAAAACCAAACCAAAACCAAAACAACAGGAAATGCGTCACTGTGCTGCAATTATTACCGGACTGCACTGTAATTTTAATATATTATACATACATTTAGAGCTTGGTCTGCAAAAAAAAAAATGTGATGACTTGACATGTATATTTGCTGGGGTCATGAGAACTTTAAAGACATGGAAACAGAGTCGCCCACCGCTAAAGTATGAGAAAACATCAGACAACCACAAAGCCAGTGCTGCCCCCCTGTAATCTCACCTGGACAGGCATCACTTTCAGCAGCACAGCGGGTTTAGAGCCTCCCGCACAATGCAGCCATTAAGGAGGTGTTGTCACGTATTTGTTCCTGTTTGAAAGCATCAATACGTCGGGTTAATGATAACAGCAGCTGTTGCTCTTTGTTCACAGGAGAGTGTGACGTGGATGCCGTACGTCAGCATCTCCTGTGTCATCATCTACGTCATAGGACACGCCATAGGTCCCAGTGAGTCTGATGGTTATTTACACGCACGCTGATGACAACTGGGCGCTCCATTAGCTGAAGTGTTGTTTGGATGTGCCCAGACATGTAATGATATATGTTATAACTCTGCACTCAGTTGTCTGGGACATGCGCTTCCTCGCTGTGACCCTGAAGAGTGATGATGTGTCTCGAGTGTTTGGGTTGTGGTTAATCACATCTGTGCTCTCTAGGTCCCATTCCTTATGTGGTGACCACCGAGATGTTCAGGCAGTCGGCCAGGCCCGCTGCCTTCATGGTCGCAGGCTCCGTCCACTGGCTCTCCAACTTCACTGTTGGCCTCGCCTTCCCCTTCCTCGAGGTCAGTTGCACAATTTCTAAGAGCTTCCAACATTGGGGGAATGAAAGTTTATTATTTTGAAATGTAATAAGTTACAGATGTTTGTTAAGTGTAAACAGCAAAGCAATTCAAGTCACATCCTGACATGTGATATGATCATTGATACTTTATTTTGAGCTGCTTTACTTCAGTATGTCCTGTATGTCCATTTTAAAATAAGCAAACACATTTTTTATTTAACCCAACAAAAGGACGTTTGAATTCCTGAACAGTGAAACGCAACGTTTCTGTCATAGAACTTCATCAAACTCACAATGTCATTGTTATACTGAGGCCACAGACTGCAACAACCAATCAAACAGGAGACAGACAGCGAAGACATATAAACCATCAATAATTGATAATAAACATATTCTAAATGAGAGAGGAAACAACAGTTTGACATTTTGGGAAATATACCGGAAGATTGTTCCTTCAATCCTCCGGACCAGCAGGATTAATCTGGGATAAATGCTCATCACCACCACTGGGGTGCGCTTAACCCTTGACACTTAACTGCTCCGGTGAAGCAGCTCACAAAATACTATGGCAACCAAACCAGAGTTTGTAATTTATACATCTTTTTTTAGTACGTATTTAAAAAAATCTAGATATTACATGTTAATTGCTGAGTTTTATGGTGCAGGTTGGCTAATTGGGTTATCTTTGTACATAGCCAGGCTGGCTATTTCCCCTGTCCTTATGCTAATCCATATTTTTACAAGAACCTTTGTTGTAAACACATTATAAAGACTGAGATTTACGGTCTAGAGTTCCAGTCACACTCCACTCAACATAATGTGTTTTGGTTATTTGTTACTTCACTTGGATGTTTGAGCTTCACTGTGCAGAATGATTTATGTGCAGAGTTTAACACTATAAAGCTGTTTTTACGTTCTTCGGCTGAAGGAGGAACGTTTCTCTGTGCTCACTTTAAATCTCAGCTCAACGCGTTGACGTAGAAATATGATTTTGTGATATCACAACTAGTTTAGAAGCCAATCGTGGAATATCGAATATGTAACTAAACACGAGCGTGATGATCTTCTAGCAGAAGTAGCATTAGTCCCTGTTTATTCGGATCACATTCGTCATTGTTTCTTTACCAATGAATTTAGTTTAGTTTAGTTGAGTGGTTTAGTTTATCTTAATAGAGACACATTACCGTTATGTCTCAAGACTTTATCTTCAAACCACAAAGCAAACAATGGAGGAATCTGTTTGAGTAAACACAAAAGAGCGGTCCAACAAATTTAGCGTGCAAATCTCACTTTACCGCACCTTGCGTGTTGTTTATGTCCAAGCAACCGTTTCTGGCTAGAATATTTAGAACATTTCTTGAGGACACACTGATCACATTTCGCTCTCCCCCCCCAGAGAGGTCTGGGCTCATACAGCTTTATCATCTTTTCCGTCATCTGTCTGGTCACACTGATCTACATCTGGCTGGTGGTCCCGGAGACAAAGAACAAGACCTTCCTGGAGAACTGCCAAATGTTTGCCAAGAGGAACAAAGTAGAGATCAAACTGGGGGATGGGGATCTGCCGCTGAAAGAGAGCAAAGAAAGCCTGGAGGATGCAGCGAGGGTCACGGCCTTCTGAGGAAAAATGAAAGCCTTCAGAGGAGAGCAAGTCTTCACTCTGGGGAGAATCATAATGGACTGGAACTGTCTTAATTTAGCCTATATTTTCTATTTCACGAGGAATCTTGACACAATGTCTTTGTGTATAGTTGTGGCTACTGCAGCTTATATCGTATGACTACATTTATACAGAAAATTCTGAATCAGGATAAACAAGCAGGAGCTGAAGAAAGAATATGAAGGGACAAACTTTTAGTTTTTTTTTAATTATTGACTCCCAAAATACAAATAGAAAAACAAAAGATACAACATTTCATTTCAAACCCCCAAACAATATACAGATCTAAACCATCCCTTTACCAATGCACCCCACCAACAATATCAGCCCTAAAAATGATTACTTTTCCTCAGTTTTCACTATAGTACTTTAATATTGCAGCACAGTTAACATGCAATGCTAATACTGTAGAACAGCACGATTATTAGATTAAATCAGTTTGCTTTCCCTCCCTTCTCCTTCTTTCTCTTTTTTGTTGTAATTTTTATAGTATTTTAGTTGTGTAATTAATAGTTCAATAAACCATCTCATTTATAAAGGACTTGATCATGTGTTTCGTGTGCATGAAATATTATAGTCACTCAGCAGCAATCTTCATAATTGAGACAGGTTTTTCCTTTTTTTTCCCACAAATTGTTTAAATTGTGTTATTCAATATAAAACTAAACTGATTGTACTGATAGCGCAATCACTCTCCTTTACCCTTTGTAACTATTCATGCGTTTACAATGCATCATTTTGAATGATTAATTATCGTTACGTATTTGGCATTCATTAATTATCAGTCATTTATCCATGCTTCAAGTTTTGCTACAATACTAAGATCTTTGTGCAATTCAATGCCGGCAAAAAACAATACAGTGAAACTTGATAACATGCAGCCTTATAGATGTGTGAGTGGACAAACATTAAACAAACCAACAGGTCACTTCTAAGCTTTTATTGACGATGCAAATATATCAATACAGTACATGGCTTAAGCAACAAGATAGAGTTTGCATTAAATATTGACTTATAGGTGCCTGAAAGCCATGTTCTTCATTACATATGTCGTACACATTTTTAATCTCCACCATCAGCAGTAATATTTTGGTTTGTTGCAGCATTTTAAAGCTCATGCAGACAGAAGCTGCTCAGGAGCATCTGTACTGACTGTCCAGCTGCACGCCTCCAAACAGACTGAGTTTGGTGGTTCCCCAGCTGAAGACATTTCCCATCACGGTGCTGTTTCTCTCACATGACATCTGGTCCCTCATATCTGCTGTGCTCAGCACATAGTCCCACACGTTGACATCAGTCATTTTACCCACAAAGGCGTCTGCGTTGGAGATGCCCAGTAATCCATCCTGGTCTTTGCCTACGATGAACACACCGCCAGGGCTGATTGTGTATCCGCTTTTCAGGTACCGCTGCTCCCCAACCATACCGTTGATCCACAGCTCCGCGCCGCCGGTGTGTGTCGACCAGGTGATGCAGTAGTTGGCCCATTTGTGGGACCTGAAGTTGTGCGGCAGGTTGACAAACTCGTTGCCAATCCAGAGGCCGATCTCTCTCGCATCTCTGTCCTCACCGATGGAAATCATAAGCTCGTTGTCGTTGCCGTTACTGGCGTAAGAGATGACGGTGTGGACCCCTTCGAGCTGAGGCAGGACGTGCATGCAGATAGTGAAGGAGTCCAGCTCCATGGGATGTCCGAGGCTGGCCAAAGCATAACTTCCAGAATTTTTCTCCTGGAAGTTGAGCACCAGAGGAAACAGGGCACGAGGTTCTGAGGAAAACAGAAAAGGCTAGAATCAGACTGTAGAGCGAGAGGTATCCATCTATCTTTAAAGGTCACATATTGTGCTCATTTTCAGGTTCATATAGGACATAGGAATGAATACCATGTTTTCTGACCAAGGATGAATGAAAACAAAGGACTCACCATGTACGGCAGGCCTTGGGTTGCGAAGTCCACCTTAAGGGAATAAGTAAGAAATAAAGTAAATATGAGCACTTTCATTTCACGTCCAGCCATCTTCAGTGGTTTTTATGACTCACCTGAATACATATGCTTTCCAAGAGATGTTATCAGGCCCTCGATCTTCAGGAGCCTGGATTCAATCTCATCTTGCCGACAAAATGCTTGAAGAGACAAAAAGTTAATAAAAATTCCGAGGAAAAACTCAGGGCCCACCTCAATTCTAAGGAATTACTGGTATTGCCCTATTGTGTAATCACACTGCCGCAACAAGCTACATACTTCCTTTCCCGAGGCGCGGCAGGAAAGAAGACTCCACCACACGGCTATTGAGAGGCTGAGCAATGCGGTAGTCGTTCCACAGGGTCTTGTTGTCAATGTCCATCAGAGTGCTCTCCAGTTTCCTGATCTGCACACAACAGAGAACAGAAAGCTAGGACATTGTAACACATGGTATTTCCTTATAATGTTGACAGTCTGGTTCCATATGTGGCAGGGTAGTTGATAAGTTTTTTAATATTTTCATTAGCTGTAATACGACAGAGAATCTCTTTCTAAATTTCTGAACAAAGGCCTACCTGATTATGTGAGAGAGTGATGGGAGTATCAAACACAGTCCAGAGGATGCTCTCGTAGCAGGGTGGCGTGGTGAGGGAGCCCTGGTATCTGAAGAAGTGGTTGAGGTTCTCCGGCAGCATCGAGCGCACATCGATGTTCGATATGTTCATGGCCTGACCTGTCAGGATCGCATTAACATCACATTAGACTCCAACACTGAGGTCGGTTCATTTATGTTCGTAGTGTATGTAACTCACCTGTATATTTGATTTTGTCCAGATTGGAGATGAAATCACTGTAGTAGGTGTTCTCAAAATGTCCGTCCTGGAAGTAAATCAAAGCCGAAACTTAAATGTTCAGTCAATAGAGCATGTGTAAAGAAATAGTAAAGCGGATTATCCTGGTTTATTATCATTGGTTTAGTCACTGAGTCTATGTGTTATGATAATATTGCGATCCAAGAAGTCTTTCTTTAAGATCTGGGAACACAGGAACATCAATGCAAGAGTCTGACAAGGCAAGAAACATCATACTGGTTGTAAACGAGGAAAGAGTTTAGTCAGATTACCTAGAATACTTTATTTGGAGGTAGTAGCTAAAAGTGATTGCACATAAGATGTCCCTCATTGCACAAGAAAACTGTTTATTGGATACAAAAGGTCAAAGTTGAACCGGAATGTCGTTCTGTAAACGGTGATGGATGTTGATAATTGTACAGGTCACATATGTTCTCCCTTCAGAAAACATTACAACCTGTCTGATCATCTGACTGCCCCATCTCACTTCTTTTGAGGGATGTTCCCAGATGTAATTAACCGGAATCCTCCTTTTAAACGCCCTTTGTCGGTGAATCTGAATCATTGTTTCTAAATGAGTTTGTCCAAACAGCACTAAGTCTCAGCCACTCTGTGCTGCTATCGCTGCAGATGCCAGCGCTAGTGTTGCTGCAGCGATGACCTCTCGCAGCTGAGAGCCGCTGGCTGTCTGAGATCCAGAGCATTCCTCTGGAAACAAGCTCATGAACGACATATATAAAACTCATTCGATACGTGAATGTAAATTAACACTCAGAGCCTTTAACCCAGCAGGATGACCGAAAAACAAAGTAGCATACACGTCAAAGGGCATTTGGTAATCATTGTTCACTACTAAGACTTGTTTTTGTAAACTTCCTATTGCAGAACTGACTATTAATCAGAAATAGTGCTGGCATCCTGTGTATATGTTGGACACCTTGGTGGACAGAAAAAGCAGAACATAAAGGAAAAGGAACAAATGTATTTGTGGCTTACGTACATCATAGAAAAAGGCGAGTACTGCCAGCCCATCTGGCTTATCTCTGGCTTCAGTAAAGCTCTTGTACTTGTCAGAATTGTAATGGACGACATGGAGCTGAAAGACAAGGTGGAAATGCAGAACAGGTTAGGTGCCAGAATATGCCCAATGACCTGCTTTGCAAATAGAAAGAGGCTACCACTACTTATTAACTTAAAATGAATGAAAAACAAGCAAGTTAAGGCTGATTTATATGCAGCAAAGAGATATATTATATACAGGATAATATTCAGAAGAAAACAAAAGCCTCTGTAAAATACATTTGTAGAAATGGAGCCAGAAGAGGTTGATGATTAGTTTTCAAACTAAAAGATGTAGGTAGTTTCCCTATTGATGCATCCTTGGCAGTAAATACTTTGAGGAGCTGTTGTGATAGTTAATTGTTTTACTGTGGGAGTGACAGTGCTGTGTAATAATTTCTGTACAAATGCAGTTTCCGTGCTTAGTTGTAACTCATGTTTACTTATGGAATTAAAAGCTGCACGGGTCTGTATATAGAAGCTGCCTCTGTTTGATTAAGTGCAGGCTTTCATGAGTCATGGATGTTTAACTTGTGCATTAAATGCCTGCCATCACTGCGGTGGTGCATGAGCTTGTATTGGTGTGTCTGCCTTTGTCTCTCAAGCCAAAGTCTTTGTTTAGTTTTAAAGCCAACCTCTGCCATGTAACGGATGCCGTCTATGGTGTGCTCCGCTCCGCTGGCCTCCAGGTCCCAGCCGCCCCAGTGCAGGTGCATCTGGACAGCTGTGTATTTTCCTGGGAGGCCCTTGGTGATCGCCATAGTGGGAGGCAGGTCAATTTGAACTGAAACATAAAGATTTTCAGATTATGTAAGTGTTTTATTAAAGAAAACACAAAAGAGGAAGCATACAAATCACAAACACTGCACATGTTGTGTACAGTGTTTCAGATTTTGAAATGTATTTCCTCTCTTCCAGCCATTGGCTTCCATTTATTTCTTAAGACTTGTTTGAGTTGTGTAATCCACCACAATAATATGCAATAGTTGTTTGTCAAACTTAAGAAGTAATGTAGTGCAGACTTCTCAAATCAAATAAATATCATGCACCTATATTGGTGCTCTGCATGGGAACAAACTGTAATTGATAACGCAACTTGAGAAAGGTTTGAGAATGTGCTAATTGAGTTTTACTCCATAAAGAAATGAATGAAAACCAATGGCTGACTGAAAAGTGGGAAATACACTTTCAAATAATTAGAAATCCTTGACTTGAAATCGGTCAGCATTTGCATACAGTTTGATTTATAGTTCAGGAACTAGCAGAAACAGTGGTTAATATTAAGGTGGAGTAATTTAAACATTTTCTTCATGCTTGTCTTACCGGAGTGCCCGTTGTTGGACATGAGGAAATTTCCTTTCTGAGCATCATATCCGCTGAGCTCCAGCTGCAACATGTCTGGGTTGTGTCTCACGTTGCGCCTCTGGATGTCTATTGGGGACTGCTTCTGACCGCCACACGCAGGGTACATTTTCGGCCAGTGCATCTGGTCCAAAGCTCCCTCTGTGTGAAGAAAATCAAGCCCCGAAAACTGTCATCACATTGTGAAAATCCGGCAGAGATCATTTCATTTAAGGAGTCATCGAACTATTGCAAAATATCAGCTGTTGTTTGTGGAGTATTAAACCCGGCACTGGACTTGTTCAACTGGATATTGAGGAAGCTGTTGTGTATTTACAAATAGTATTCACTCCCAAAATAATTCGTACTACCCCGTTGTGTAGGTTCCACCTTATAAGTTGTCTCTGTGACAGTCTTCACAAGTACTTAATGACCACATTCTGGTTATCCGAGTGCCTCGGGTGAATAATAATAATAATAATAATAATAATAATAATAACCCTATTCAAACAACTTCAGTACCTAAACACATACGCACTGGATAGGTTGTCACGCGCGTTTTACGCATCAAACACATTTAAATCAAATACAAATTAGGCGTAAGAGTTTTTTCTTTTTAAAAGAATTCATACAAAATTCTTAAATAAAATACAAAGCCTACCTGTGTATGTCCAGTGTATTCCATCATGAGGGATCCCAGCACTGACCGCACAGACCAAAGCAGCGGTGACAAACACAGAGAGGAACTCCATCGCTGCTCTCTGCTCCTGCTCACAGGACAATAACACCTCACAGAGGTTTGCCCTCTGGATTTAAACTGCGGGAGGAGGGAGGTTTTGAAACTTCTGCTGAAAACGCCCAGAGATCTTCCGAGCAGCCCCAAAGAGTTAAAATTAGTCTCTCAGTGAGAAACAACTGATTGTTTGTCTGCAGAATAGTCTACTCTTATTTCAGAATGAAACTACAATTAATCATGTAAATACCAGCAAAAAGAATCTATTATTTTGTCTTTGAGGACAAAACGTAGTCTAATTATTGACTCTTGAATATAATCAAATACAAGTGTAGACAAGGACCAAATCTTATTGTTGCCTTTTTGTGAGCATGACAGTCATCCCTCAGTATCTAATATCTTTTGATAATGTCATTTTGCTCTAAAATAACTTTGGCTGGCACTTTCTTCCAACCTTTTTGCTGATTAACTAGTAATCGGAGTTCACAGAAAACCGTGGAACAAGCACATTCATGCCAATGTCACTGAGTTGGTAAAGCTGCTGCAAGTCATTCTGAAAATCCCCAGATGGCTTCTGATAAAAACAAAAAAACCAACATGAGATCCACTGCTATTAAGTAATAGGATACTATGACATGTATCACCTGTTCGTGCACACATGTCGCAACATGTCCAACACCTCAACCTGTTCAACTCTGAGGTGTATGAGTGTGCAGTGTGCCAAGGAGGAGCACGTGTTCTTCCAAGGACATGCAAATGAGGGAAAGTGAAAGCAGTTTGTCTTCAGGGGGGTGATCTTGGTCAGGATTTTAAAGGAAGCGTTCAAAATGTTGGGAAATATGCTTATTCACTTTCTCGCTGGGAATTGGATGAGAAGATATACACCAGTCACATGTCTGTCCGTTAAATATAAGGCCTTAGCCAGCAGCCGGTTAGCTTAGCTTAGCATAAAGAGTGAAAAGAACGACAAAAAGTGCGAAAAAGGACGAGCTGCAGTTTTGTGGGGGGGATATATTTCCAACCGTGATGTCGGCAAACAACGGATAAAAGGTTGTGTCTGGATGGTAACCCTCCATTTGTGAAACCCAAGGTTTTTACCAAGTTTCGCAAGTCGAGCTTTACCATCAAAACACACCGTCATAAAACTGTAACATAACCCCATGTAAAATGGATTAAACAAACAAGACATCATTTGTTAATTATTGAATTTTAGGTTGTAGGCAGATCATGTTACTTTGGACAGAGCCAGGCTAGCTATTTACCCCTGTCTCCACTCTTTAAGCTAAGCTAAGCTACTTGTCTTCCCGGTTGCAGTTTCATATTTGCTGTACAGAGTACGAGAGTAGTTTCTATCTTCTCCTCTGAGTCTCGGCAGTAAAGCTAGTATAAGTATATTTGCGAAAATGTTGAACAATTTCTTGAATTTGAGTTCAAATTGGAACTAGTGTTAAATTTGACATAGTTTAGGATTGAAATTTGGCTTAGTAAATTAAGTTTGGAATTATTTAGTCAAGGATAGTCCTCATATATGTAGCACTACACATCTCTTTGTGTGTGTGTGTGTGTGTGTCTGTCCTTTTTCAAAGAGCTGATTGAGTTACCAAATGATCAAAGAACACACCTTGATTTAAGACTCATAGTTTCACTCACATCCTTCCTCTCTGGCCAGCATGTGATTGTTACCAGTTGTTTTGTGTTTGGCCAACAACACTTAAAGGCTGATTAAGTAAAAAAACATTTCTAAACAAGACCAGGTGGAGAAAACAGAACTGACCTTTACGGGTGAAGTGACAGGAGAGCGTTTTTTCAACCCACAAAATCTGAGATCATTAAGAAGCCACATGTTTGATGCCCCCCCCCCCGGCACTGAACTTGTATACACCGGCACTTAGAAATTAACTCAAGCTGTCGTCTTGCTCAGTAAATCACTAGGTTTATCTTTGCCTTGAGGACAATAACAGTTTTTATGGTCTTGGGGACTTAAATGATGTGATTGTAGGGTAAGAGCAAGCCTAGTAATTTAAAGCCCACATACATGTAGGGTGAGCGTGACATATATGTCGAGAGACAAAACGGTTGAAGAAAACAACAAAACAAAAGCTAGATTGTGTCTTTAGAAGTTAATAAAACTGGATTTTTCTGAGTGCAACTGCTCAGGTGAGAGCTCAAACTCTCTAGATACGACGTCTCATTACAGGGATCCTGAATTTAACCTTTAAAGTGTCTTCTTGCATTTTTATTAGTCAGAAGAGAATTTATTAAACTGAAGTTCTCTTTTCTAACTTCTCCCAAGTAGTAAAAAAAAACAAAAAAAACCTACTGCTTAATAATCTAGTTTTGACGATGTGTTTTGGTGACGCAGTTAACAGGCCAAATTTAAACCATATGACTCACGGTACCTTGACTTTTCATCCAGTATAAACAGTGACATCCATCAACTGTGAGAAAAGGTCATTGTGATCCATCTACTGACTGATCTACTCAACAGTGAGATGGGAGGAAACTTTGTCGCCTGTGATGATTAAATCAACCAGAGCATTATTAAGACTAGATCAATATAACATAAGACAAGACAGCAAAACATATTGCAGCGATAAAATATGTACTTATACATGTTTATTTGCATTTATACACACATGCGGTAGGCAGACACCTGCACAAACCAATGCATACACACATACAAACCCGTGGTGGTGATAGTATAGAGATTCATTATGCTTACAATGTGTTTGTTTCTGACTGTTAACAGCTGGTAGCTCGAACTAACTTGGCTGCACTGCACACATTTCTTTCATCTGCAACACATCAGTGTCCTTCAACATCAGCTGTGAAATGTTTATTCATTTTGTGGTTAGCAACTGTCTTGACAGCAATCCACCCTTATTGAAATTGTTTAATAGTACGATTGCTATTTTAGCCTGGCGGAAGTCTGGAGGAGATCATGCGCTCAGCTGTGTGTAATCTGGAATACTTCAGGATCCATCAGCCTCATGTTGTTCGTGCACATTTATGTCTGCTCGAGGACCTCTCATGGTTGCAGTGATTAGTTATTTATTTATTTTATGGACACAAAAAGATAAACCATTTGGGCCTAAACACTATACAATATCATCTATACAATAAAGTGATAAAAAAACACATTGGAAATATGGAATATTATCTACATGCATCATTTTTTTTCTGTGTGTGTCCTTTATTGTAGCAACTGAAACGATGTAATGATGCTTGATTGAAGTGATAAACAATTAATGTTGTCCTTTTCCTTCCGTCTGTGGTGATATTAAGAATTACTTGAAATGTCCATCAGCCTATGACACAAATGATGCATCAGATACTGATAACTGGACAAGTTATGTTTGTGACTCCAGTTATTTTACATCCATAAAATCCCACTGGTTGTTGTTGGTTTAGCCATCTGGATCAGGACATGCACAGTAAAGACAGAATTGATGGGTAGTAAGTCTTTATTTACTTTTTTTTTTAAACCAGGGTCCACTAAGCATGAAGGCTCTTTCCAGGAACGCCCTGCTCACTCAGTTGTAAACATTCACTCCTGGAAGCTGCACAGTACAAGCCCAGAGTCACTGAGAAGCTCCACTGGAGCAAATCAGTCTTCGGTTTAGGGCAGCTTAGCAGAGGCAATGACATTTCTATAAGGACTGTATACTGTAGAAATGTGTTATTCTCTGAAGAATATAATTACTGAAGCGGATGGTCTCAATACTAAACATCCATATGTTTGACTCCACCCCTGCTGCCAGGCTGCATGACATCATAAAGCGCTGGTGCTTTGGTTATGGGAAAATATTTTTAAATTGACTGACAGCAACATGTTACAGGTCGCCAACTCTTTTATGCTTCTTCACATCCCGGTGAGGCTTTCTAATGTTGACCAACAGATTAACAGAGTGGCCGTGCTGCTGGCTCCAACCATCTCACAGGCAGATGGTACAAGTGGGGCCAGAAACAGCCGATCACACAGGTGGTAGAAACTACCACCAGGTGACAGGCTGAAGGCAAATCAGAAAATATAGATGTGTGACTCAATGTGTGACATTTTGGGAAATATGCATATGTGAGTGGGAAATGGGCATTTTGGGTAATAACTGATTAAACAAGATGCATCATGTTAATTTGTGGGTTTTAGAGCTGCTGACCGTTGGATTATGTTACTTTGGACAGATCCAGACTGGCTGTTTCCCTCTGTTTTTAGTCTTTGTGCTAAACTAAGCTAATATTTGCCGTACAGACATAAGAGTGGTATCAATCTTCTTGTTTAACTCTCAACAAGTGAGGATATGCACCCAAAATGTTGACGTTTTCCTTTCTAATCTAATCCAAAGCCCTGAACTGAAGGGACAAATCAATACAACTATATAACGTTGTTGACAAAACCCTTTTGCTTTAGCTTTTCCTCCGCGTGAATAAAGGTCAAAACACTTTTTTAATACTGCATCAATTCTGCTATTACAAATCCCAACAGCGTCTTTCTTTAAGGTTCATGAGTTTCTCACTTTCTAATGAGAGATCAAATTATAAATGTTGAGTCATTAATAAAGTCTTATGGGTCTCTTTTAATTCTCTATTTTATTATTATGTTTTTGTTTACTTTTGGCATTTTCCCATTGCTGCCATAATGTGCCTTAATTCACCAGCTCATTCAGAAAGTACATTATGTTAAAAAGAACAGGGTTTATACTGGGAGTGATCACTACAAGATACTAGACATTGTTTTTTGAAGTTGTTTCTTCTGACTGAGAATGTGGATAGACATACTGAGTCAATAAATTCCTCTATCCTTATACTTAAAATGAACTCCTTCCAAACGTGCACATGTCTGCTGGAGGCACTTGTTGCAGGAACATTTTTAATGAGAGCATGTGGGCAGCAGATGGCGCAGTTGGATGTATCACTGACAAAGTCTCAAGGTCACTGCAGCAGGCTTTCATCACAGGCCATGGATGCTGCACTCCCTGCACTGCGCAGCTGCGTGAAACCAGTGCCCTGTACTGGTGAGACGTCAGATGTGTCGGGGGGAAGCCCACTATTCACTCATGTTGTGATTCATAACTGCTATCGACACCGGTGCAGTCAGTTGTGAAATACACAACTGTGCTAATATTCATGCAGGGAAAAATATTCATAAAACACCGTTTTAATATATGTTCGAACACAAACAAAAACGTGTTGAGAATACAAATAAGATGTTGATGTTCATTTTAAATAGGCATATTCTGGGATCACAGCGTATTTTAACTAAAGCTTCCCATTATTCACTGATGTGGTGTTTTGCAAATCAAAAGACGTCCATATTAAGGATAAAAAACTGGGATGCATTTGATTGAAAGGGGAAGGATTTTAGATGTAGGCCTATATGTTAGGCTATATATAATCATCAACAATCTAATGTTTGAGCAGCATTTACATGACCATATCTTTTATGGATCAGGCTCTGTGAAAGGCGACAGATATACAATTAATAAAATGCTGTTAAAACAGTAGTAGTTCATTTTTCAACCAGTTTTCCTCTTAATGTCTAGACATCTTTTGACCTGTAAATCCCAAACCAGGGCGTGTTTGAGCTTGTTAGAAAAGCACACGTCTCTCCATTTTTTTATATATTTTTTTCTATATTCGTGATGGGAAAAGACAAATCAGAGCCAAAAAACGTGACCGCAAGTGACATGTGACCAACAACGAACCACTGCATCGGAGATCCCTGCCTGCTTCTCTGCACGTACTCATAATGCGTCATCATTCCGCATTCTGCCTCTCTCATCCTCACGAAAAAAAATACTACATTTCCCATAATTCACCTCAAATAAAAAATGTTTTGCTCTTTGCATGTCTATATATTTTCTATTAATTAAAAGCGATGCTTTTCTTTGCAACGATTTAAAACATCCGCATCATTCAGTCTGACTCCTGATGGTGAACGTGCATCCTTCCTCGCACTAGTCTGCCTCGTGAGCCCCTCCCAGCCAATGGCGAGGCTCCGTTGCCCCGTTTCTTCCGGATTCCGTCCACTTATCATCGAGCCCGTCGCGTCACGAGCGCCTTGTCTGCCTGCCCGCACGAGAGAGAGAGACAGCACCGACCTTGCACACAGTTAGGCCCGGAAAAGGTAACTTTTATATCGCAATTGTATGCTTTTCATTTGCATGTTGTGTGTACGACAATAACTATTACGATTTAAAGGTACTATTCTAAGACAGTGTGTTTTATTATGAACCAATTCTTCTTTTGTAAACGTGTACAGGATGTCCCTCATCCACGACGATAACCTCGAAGTCTTTCCGTAGTGATAGCAGACACTTTGTGTGTTATCGTGGATCATAAATGGCCGTTTCAGCCTCAGTTGTTGGTTTTGTGGCTCGCAGGATGCAGTAGTTTGAAGCCCACCGTCTATTTTTAAACCAGACCGTCAGCTGGCGAGATGTCACTCCATTTAGAGCTGCAGGGTGTGTGTGGGGGAAAGGGGCGTCAAGTTGCAAGACCAACTTCCAGCAGTCTCTTGCATTTGTTAAAGAACCACTATTAGTGTCTTTTTTCTTTATGTCCTGAGACTTAAAGGATGTGCTGGTATGTGAGACACTGTCAAAGGCTACATGCTGTCTCTTGCAGGGAGCTACCAGTTGCTTGCAGCAGACTTGGGGGTGTGTCCACCGGTTGTAGGAAAATTACTGCATGTAGTAAGATTACTCTGTGTCTCTTTAGTCCTGTCTCTACTTTATACACACTCCCAGAAGATACTTTCAACAAGTCACTCAGTTAGTGAGATCCTAACTTTGTTA
The DNA here is from genome assembly GCA_943590825.1 of Bovichtus diacanthus. Lineage (NCBI taxonomy): Eukaryota > Metazoa > Chordata > Actinopteri > Perciformes > Bovichtidae > Bovichtus > Bovichtus diacanthus. The sequence continues at coordinate 4,359,312 of CALSBV010010214.1, forward strand.
CTGCAGTTTTTAAGGTTTTTTTATGAGTAATATTAAACAGATTATTACCACACACATGTCTTGCTGGCAGACCTTAATTTAGTGTAATTGAGGATCCAGGCAAACTAACAAGCATACACACGTATCGGCTATCAATCCTAAATTATTTATTTATATGTGGGTGCCATTTTGTGCTGCCAGCTTACCTCATGGGCCTCCAAGTTTGCAATGACGAAAAGAGAAAAGAAAAAGGGATAGAAATGTACTGTAGTGTGCATGTCAGTCATCCGCGAGAGGATTACAGTGTATGCACTATATGTTAGGGCTGCCAATAACAAATATTTTCATGATTGATCAATCTGCCGATTACTTTCCTCTGTGACTCAATTAATGGTTTTGTCTATAAAATGGTGAGAAATATACATCACAATTCCTTCAAATAGCTTCTTTTGTTTGACAAGCAGTCCAAGGATAATTAGTTTATGATCTCAAAAGTAATTGCATAAGGATATGCATCCTCGCAATTGCTGGAAGTTGGAGATTTCTGTTGCTGTTTAAGTAGGGCTAGTGACGTTTAGTAGAGGGCTTATCAACATTCAGTTTTGTTCCAATACCATTCTGTACTTTTTTGGATACCTTACTATGAGAAATATTAACATATTGTTCTATAAATTCCATGTTTTCATATTAACCAAAGAAGCCCACGTTCTTAAATGTTCTCTAAACATAACACAGTTTAACAGGAACTTTGCTAAGATAAAAGTTCAGTAAAAAATTATATTCAAATCGGGGACTATTAGTAATACTATTAGTATTGAGGTCCAATATTCAGAGTAAACTGTAAAATATTTCCATTTAGCTAAAGAAGAGGGTCGGTGTGTGTTTAGGTGATTTTGCCTCACGTCTGTCTCGAAGTTTCCACACAGACTTTTGGGGACAGAGGATTTTCTATTGACTCTACTCTAGTCACACTCTAGTTTAACTATAGAGGCTGTACTCAAAGTTCAGAGTGGGTAGATGAGCAAATTAGTGCATGCATTGAAATTTAGATTGAACAAATGAAAATCAACAGTGCAGCAGGCGTAATGGCCTGACTGTCTGGTTTAAAACCTTCTCTGACCTCCATTATTTGAGTTTAGAGAGATAACGAAGTCTCTGAGATTACGCCACTACTCGCCTTGAACCAACTCATTCACTTCTTGTTTCTAATAGTGACCTTTCACTGCTGTTATCTAGAGATCCCTTTGTGAAAGTAGTGCTAGCAACTCAATTTTGCAATGCTGTTTTGCAATCTGATATATTAAGTAAACTCAATGGACCTGAGATTTTGCTGCATAAGCCACACCTTTCTGTGACTCATATCTGCTATCCTGGCCAGCCTACATCAGCGGGTTCAGGTGGACGGCTCGTATACGTGTTTACTTTAAGAATCCATTCAATGGTTAATTGCTCTGTCTCCAAACTCAAGCTATAAATGAGTGTACGTTTTGTCCCGCGTTTGTCATTGAGCATTAAAATGATCGCCAACACACTGTTTTGACGCAAAGTGTTAATTCAATAAGTAACACTGCAGCCGTCCGTCTGCTTGGCCTGTGGGTGCAGCACTATACTGATGTCTTCCTGTTGTTTCATCTGCAGATCCAGAACCATGTCAATCCTGAAGATTCACGCTCGTGAGATTTTTGACTCCCGTGGCAACCCCACTGTGGAGGTTGACCTGTATACCAAGAAAGGTATTGTGTGACATAAATATATACATATATATATTACATATACATACATATATTACTTACTTGCGATAAATACTCCATTCTGCCTTTCTGCTGCTTTCAGTATACTGCTAAAATACAACAAATTATTTCCAATATTCTTTTATTGATTAAATTGAACATTGGACTGAACAAAAAAGCTGCTAATAAAAAACAAAACAAAGTGGTTACATTTTAAAGTGCAGTTTTCTACTCATACTCTCTTTCAACAATCTAAAAACTACCTGAGTGAAATATTGCAGTGTTTCGCAAGTTTGTCTCGCAAGCTGATATCGCGATGACGATGAAAAAAGACTGATTGCAGCTATTAATAAATCAAACATTACTGCTTGTTAAACCTCTACACATTTAGGTTATTTGAACATATCCACAACTTAAAACATGTAATTATTTCCCAGCATGTGTAATGCTGCAGTAAGAACATCATATTGAAAGAAAAGTTTCATACGTTTTTTGTGTCTTGTAATTATCTAGCTAGTGAAAACTAGTAAAGCTGCGGATTAGGATGGTCAAGCCAGTGTGTTGCCCTACACTGTTGCCAGCTCCGGGCCCAGAGTGGATCAGATCAGATGGTGGATGTGTGAAAATAGCTCCTGTAACATCACACTGCCTCTGCAGCTTTCTGCTACTGTAATGGTTCCTGTTTGGGAGCACGGAGGGCTCATACAGTAGGCACTTCTAGCAAACCTGAGCCGAGTTAAATCCTTGATATTAAATGCAAGGTAGAGATGTTGTGTAACTTAAATCTACAATTCCCTCAATTTATTGTATGTATCTTTATTACATAATGAAGCTGCTGAGCATTAAACATCTAAACCCTGCAGTGTTTGACACGTCTGCTTACAGTTGAGATCAATTTATTCAATCAACTAATGGCTCGACTGTGACTGAAGTTTTTTGGCGAGCTGTTCTGTTCTGAGAGCTAAAATAAAGGACCAGCTCAACCCAATGAAATGTCCTGAGAATGTTAATGAAGCAACCTGAATGACCATTGACATGGAAGTGAGCGGCCCCTCTGGCTTCAATAAATTGGCTGAAAATCGACTGCTCTATTCTGCAGCCCTTTTCATTAGTTTGGGATGTTTGCTAAATGCTCCAGTGTACTGTAAATGGCACCTTTTATTTCTTTATAATATTCCCTTTTAAGTCTGCCAGGCCTGTTTTGGCATCATTAACGGCACAGACCAAAGCGAGTGGGCTGCACTCAGAGCATGTCTGTCATAGTAACTGTAATGTGCTCTGCTGTGTTACGTAACCAGCGTCTCGGTCACAGTCACACTAGAAAACCTCCTATGCTTGTTGTTAGAATTATATAATTCCAGCAGGCTTACTCTGGTAATTTAGAGAGACATTTACAGTCACTATTACTGTTCTATGCTCTAGTTTTCATTGTATTTGGGCTGTGTTTTTCATCCAGATAAAATGTAAGATGTGACTGTACGACATCTCAGTTTATACCCTGGTTGCCAGCTCGCCCAGCTGCAGGTGATGTCTTGATGCAGATGATTTGCTAAGCCTGAACTCATGGCCTAAGCCTCCTGTCCTAAGCCCTAAATCCCATCAGACTCACACCATCTCTGCCGGTCCACTGAGCAAACTGAATAGATTTTTTTGCTCATCCCCAATGTCTCCTCACTCTGTTGAATCCCCAAAATGGCCATCCTCTTATGTATGGGCGTGGCTTGGCATTCTTCTGCAGACGCACTGCCCATGCTCAGTCGACAGCCTGTCTCCCCCTGTTACATCACACCGTCTGCAGCCCAGCGAGTACAACGTCATGACACATGCTTTATTTCTCTCTGTGGACAGAAAACAAATGATTGACATTGAGAACGTCTAGCTGAGTGCCTTTCACCTTGATTACCAAGCAGCCGCTGCTGCATTTAATGCTCTATCACACATGTTTCTGTGCTGTATAAATATCACAAAGTAATCGCATAGTTTACAGTGATGGTTGTCATGGTAATGGCTGATTACATTTAACTGCAGTCAGTCCTTTGACGTCTTTGTTGGACATGACACAGCACTTTAGGGAAAGACTGTTACAAAATGTCCTCTCTGTGTCTCCAAGGTCTTTTCAGAGCTGCAGTTCCCAGCGGTGCCTCCACAGGCATCTATGAGGCTCTGGAGCTCCGTGACAATGACAAAACGCGCTACATGGGCAAAGGTACGCTGTCTAAATTGATTTCCCCCTCTAAACTTTGTGGTTACCTCTTTTATTTTGTTACCTATCTTTCATGTCATTTCATCACCACTTTACATTCTGTTGTCTGTCCTCGTCTCGTCCGTCATCATTTCCATTTCCTCCATCTTTCTTCCCACTGTTAGGAGTCAAAAGAGCAGTTAAATATGTAAATGAATTCTTGGCCCCTGCGTTGTGTAACCAGGTAAATAAAGTGTGAAATGACAGAATGACTCTCTTACAACTCGGCGCACACAGCAGCATGAAGAATGGCTTTGCCTTTGGAAACTAACCTTGACAGGCTTTAAGAGATGTTCACAGATCTAAAAAGAAAAAAATGAGAGCAAAATCACAGACGGCTAAAAAATATTTTACTCGTCAGAATTATTTACACATAAGATTGGATGAGGTGCTCTGTGCTCATCTGTCCCGCCTGTCTGCATGGTCTTCTGCTGTCTGGGTCAGTTATGGTCTGCTTGTCCCTTGCAGGTGTCTCAAAAGCTGTTGAGAATATCAATAAAACAATTGCACCTGCACTGATTAGCAAGGTAGGACCATTTATTGTTTGACTAATATTACTGTGTCCTAGACAAACCTTGATCAGTTACTTGAATTCATTATTTATGTATCTTGAAAATGTAATAGAAAAGGATTGCGCAACAATATTAGTAACATTGGCAGAAGTACTAATAGTCTCCAAAGAGCTACAATTTTTTTGTAGTTGTAACGCATTGCATAAAACCGACACATTGAGCAGCGTTTCCTATTTTACATCGTCTTAAGTGTTAATTTTGCATTTACAGAAATGCTATATTTTAAGTATCTATAAACCTTTGCATTAGCAGAGCTGCAGTGATACACTTCTGAGATGCTGTGATTATTCTAACATTAGTTGAGTGTGTTTTTCTGAACTAACAAGTTCATTTAAACCTAGTTAGTTTTTTATTTCCAAACTTGCAATGTAACTTGTAATGTTTTTGTCTAATCCAGGATGTGAGCGTTATTGAGCAGGGCAAGATCGACAAGCTGATGCTGGACATGGATGGCACAGAAAACAAGTGTAAGATGCTACTTTATGTAACTGACTGGACTATATCAGTGCCGAGTTTTGTGTGCTTACATTTCCATTTACTTTCAGGAAGGGTTTGGCCATATGACGATATACATAGAGTATATGCAGTATTTACTGTACATATATACTTTAACTTTACTATATATCAATTTGTCAACTGTCAGAAATGTAACCGTACATTTTTCAGTTTAAGCTATCCCTTTATAAATATCTCTGGGTGCATATTAGGCCATTGTGAGAAATCTGCAAGTATTGTGAACGGAACAGTTTTTTACAGATTTTTGCATAAATATATAAACTCTTGATTAGTCAAATTCAATTTGTGTGATAAACCAAAACTTAAATACCTGTCTGGTTATTTTATCCATAAACTGTTTCTTTCTTGAATTTTCCAGAAACTATTCTACATCTTGATATTGTGATATATAATTACATATACCTAAGATAGTTTTGAGATATTGGCTGCATCCGAAATAACTCCCTATTTATTAAATAATGCTCTACAAGCACCTTCTGCCATTTTATTTAAGTGTCCAAATTCTGAGTGCAAACTGTCTCCACTATAAAATACTTAAAAAAACGTCCATGGCATAAACGGTTCTTTCTGCTAACAAATGCAATATTTCACATTTTATAGATACAAAATGGAAACCCTTAAATCACAATTGACTGCTGACTATTGAGTAAACTATTTAGTGTCGATTATGTAGGGAGTCGTGAATGACAAGGGAATGATTATGGAAACAAGCAAAAATTATATTTCAAGAAATGCCACAGAAAAACATTGTGTTTATGCAACAAAAACGTCCGTTAGAGCCTAATTATTTCAAGGTCATGCATTATTGATCTTTGCCTACTTAGCCAAGAAAATGCTCAGTGAAGAATATAGATATCGTAAGACAGTGTTTCATGAATGCAGTCTACACACAGTTTACATAATACATTGAAATATTTGTGTCTATCCTCCCTCAGCTAAGTTTGGTGCTAATGCCATCCTGGGCGTCTCCCTGGCTGTGTGCAAGGCTGGTGCAGCAGAGAAGGGCGTTCCCCTCTACCGCCACATCGCGGACCTGGCTGGCAACCCTGAAGTCATCCTCCCTGTCCCTGTGAGCATGATCGTGCCATAATTCATGTACCTCAGGCTTTATAGAGACTCTTAATGCTAATAGGCCTAACAGACATGAACCGTTAGTGTTTGATCCAAAGAATCATAAATTCAGTCGTGATTCCATTAGGCTGATACCCGATCCTCTCTGCTTCCTTTCAGGCTTTCAACGTCATCAACGGCGGCTCCCATGCAGGCAACAAGCTGGCCATGCAGGAGTTCATGATCCTGCCTGTAGGAGCCAGCAGCTTCAAGGAGGCCATGCGTATTGGTGCCGAGGTCTACCACAACCTGAAGAATGTCATCAAGGAGAAATATGGCAAGGATGCCACCAATGTAGGAGACGAGGGAGGCTTCGCCCCCAACATCCTGGAGAACAAGGAAGGTGAGAGGAAACATTAAATCAGAGCCATAACCACTGTTGAACAATAGGAGTTTCATTGCAAGCCAACACAATTAAGATCCAGTGTAATATATTATGTTATTTTAGGCCACTGTTGTGGGGTTGTTTTTATCATAGAAAGTTGTTACTGTGTGACTAGTCAAAAGGGAATGTCTTAAAAGTATTACATTCTCAGACCTCTAAGGGAAGTACTTCACTTCACACACGTATGGTTTCTAAATTAAGGCTTCAACTCAGCAACACCTCTGCCAACCTCTGCCTCCAGTGTCAGGACAAGGTGCTGATATGGCAAATGCCCCAGTGGAGCAGAGTCTTCAGTGGTGACTCATTCGTGAAAAGTGAACGTTTGGATTTTATTCGCTACATCTCGAGTCACATTATAAACTGTACTACTTTTATTTTTTTTTCTCAGCTCTGGAGCTGCTGAAGAATGCCATCGCCAAGGCCGGCTACACCGACAAGATCGTTATTGGCATGGATGTGGCTGCCTCTGAGTTCTACAAGGCTGGCAAGTACGACCTGGACTTCAAGTCCCCCGACGACCCCAGCCGCTACATCTCCCCTGACAAGCTGGCCGACCTCTACAGAAGCTTTGTCAAAGATTACCCCGGTGGGTTTATAACGCACACCCTCTTCTTCACATTTAAATAATACATGTGAGGACCGGTACAACCAACATGTGGTCCTATGCAGACATCCAATATATTATAAATAGATCTGTATGTGCATATGCTGTCCCTGTCCACAAATGTAATGTCTTGGTTCACTCGGCGCTCTCATAAGGTCTTCAGCCACAGCAGGCAGCTCTTTTCAGGAAAACGTTAAAGAAAAACACTGTACACTACTGTCAAAGTTAAAAGCTAACTGGTGATCATAGTGGAGCATTTATCTGCTTGTTTCTGCTGCCACCAAGTGGTCAAAAGCATCAATCATGGCAGGTTTAAGGTTTCTGTAGATAATAACTTTTGATCAGGCGATTCTTATTCAGTACTAACATTGCTCTCACCTTCCTCCTATCCTACCAGTGGTGTCCATTGAGGACCCCTTTGACCAGGATGACTGGGAGGCGTGGAGCAATTTCACAGCCAGCACCAGCATCCAGGTGGTGGGCGACGACCTCACAGTCACCAACCCCAAACGCATCGCAAAGGGTGTGGCTGAAAAGTCCTGCAACTGCCTGCTGCTGAAAGTCAACCAGATCGGCTCCGTCACAGAGTCCCTGCAGGCGTGAGTGTCGACAACAGAGCAGTTTTACCAGAATATATGAAAGTAGATGAAGTATAAGCAGGCTAACGGGGCTTAAATGTGTCTCTTTCTTTTAGCTGCAAGATGGCTCAGAGCAACGGCTGGGGCGTGATGGTCAGCCATCGCTCTGGAGAGACAGAAGACACCTTCATCGCTGACCTGGTGGTCGGTCTCTGCACTGGACAGGTAAAACTTTAACAGACAAGTCATTGTTCATTCTTCTTTTAACATTAATTGGCATGGTGTCAGTAAATTTGTTGAGATTTTTAAAGATGACTTTTCAAACTGTACCACAGTTGTAGCTTTCACATTACAGATTACACATTTATTTCCTCTCCCAGATCAAGACAGGTGCACCTTGCCGGTCTGAGCGCTTGGCTAAGTACAACCAGCTGCTCAGGTGAGTCCAGTCTAAAAACATATGCGTACTTCTGATGGCTAAATAAAAGCTTGGTCACAGTATTGCAGATTTTCTCAGGCTATCGATCGATCCATTTTAGCTAGGGATGCGCCGATCCAGTACCCATATATGTATGGGTCCGATATTCCTAGATCGGATATGGGTTAAGAAAGAAAAGTAAAATCCGATACGATCCATTAGCCTCGAAGACTATCTGTCATGAGGTGTAGGCTAAATTGAGTTTTGAGTTATAACAAGTATTTTACACTGAAATTATAATTCCTTTGTTATTCTAAATACTCAGATTTAAACTTGTGCTCAAAGTTGCTCTTTAAATTTCATTTTGAATGTTTAAAATGTGCTGAGCAAACAAAGATGCTGCTAAAAGTTCTGTGTGAGAACAAGTTTATTAAACAGAAGCAGCAGCAGTGTCATGTTGTGGGATATGTATTTCTTCCTTGAGGAATAGAATATTTGTTTGAGCACGATGTTTATTAAATGGCAAGGTCAAGCAAAGTGCTTTCATACAAATGCATTATTAACATCCCAAAAAAAACTGTATCTGAGCCATCCCTGATTTTAACAAACTCAATTTCTCTCCCAGGATTGAAGAGGAGCTCGGCGACAAGGCCCGTTTTGCCGGCCAGAACTTCAGGCACCCCATCTGAGTTGGTCTAACTCCTTGGGCCTCTGTGCTGTGTGTTCACTGCTCATGAATAATCCCCACACATAAACGCCACGCTAGGTTGCCTGCCCTGTCCGGAGAGAAGATGGAGAGATTACTGCTGAAATCCAAGGTCCAAGTCTGTGGTCTGTGGCGTGGACAAGCTACAGTACAATCACAGCTCAGCTCATCTTCAAACTATGCTTTAGCTCCTGAATAGTGTTGGTCCCTATGTTTGTGTCTGTGTAACTGTGTGAGAGATTTTGGTTTAGCTTCTTGTGAGTTGTAGTGATTTTTTTTGTCCTCTACTGAGTATTTGAGCAAGTGTAACTGTAGTACGGCTCTGCCTCGAGCAGTAGTAACAGTACTGTATGTGCAATGTGTCGCATCTGACTAGGTCTCGTGTTGCTGTAAGCGTTGGCAGAAATATGTAATAAACAACATAGTTTGAAACTTTTTTGTGATTTCTTCTTTTTAATCCACATCTTCAGGGGCTGACTGTAATCATGGGATTACTATAGAGCTTCAAATGTGTTCTATTTTTACTCTTATAATGTTACAGTTCCTATATCAATTCAAAGTGAATAATGATTATTATTATCAAGTTAAACAAGGTTATAGTCACAAATCATTTAGGATTCATAGCTTTCTTTCAGTGTATCTATAGGAAAGGGCCTCCTCCTCAGTAACTGTTCCCGTCTGTGTGATGTAATCTGAGTGCCACCGAGAGGCAGAAACATGAGCTCAGTGCTCTGAGACGCCATTTCTGTCCCCCTGGGTAAAGGAATCCAGCAGCTCTGCAAGCTCTTTTTGTACTGAGCCATGCCAAGATAAACGAGGGTCTATTCACCAGTGGTATGGTACCTGGGGGGATTGCCAGCTGGGTCTGTGCCACACCAATTCACTTTTGTGTGTGAGCCCTGTCTGAACCGGAGATATATTACAAATCACCGGTACAAAGAAACTACCTAGCATATATTATGGAGTCTTAAAACATCCTGTGACTACCTTCTGCTGCAGATTTCCTTTGGCAACTAATTTAAACTTCAATGGACTTCTAATGTTTTTAAAGAAAATTCTAAAGGGTAGGAGGGTAAATCTGGGTGACTTGTAAATTGATATCACAGTTGTGGATTAAATACTAAATGAGTTTCTATTAATCTGTAATGCTTTATTTATTTTCCTTGAGACCTGCTCCACCTAGTGGTCAGATGTATACAGTACACTTCACTGGCTTGTACCTTGCAGACAAGAAAATTAAAAACCCAAGGGCCAACAAAATGGCATTTAAATTTTACTTTATTGGGCTTCATACAGTTATAGGTGTGTTTCTGGAGCTATAATAATAGAAATATAATGCCCATGAAAGTGACACCAGTTTTCCACCTAAAATCATCAAATTCCTACTAATTCAGCGATTGCACAGGCCAAACGTACTAAAGACAACTCCTGGTGCCGAAATGAGGCCTGAACATATCAAATGAACAAGAGGCAAAAATAAAAGCATTAAAATGTAATTAAACTATGCAATCTGCCTTTATGTACTAATTAAAATAATTACTCAGTATTTCTAAACTAAAAGAGATTCACGTCTCACAAACACAATTGATGAGGAGATTAGGCCGTATCATTTTCTAAAAGCAACAGTTTCCGTTACAAAGAAGACAAAGATTGTGACTTTTATTAGGATTAAAGGTGCTGCAAGCTTTAATTACAGCCTAGTTTAACATAAAGATGAATTAATCAAAGAAAAAGATAAAATCCACATCTTTTGGAGGGGTTACAGGGCTACTGTGCCGGTCATAACTTAAACTACGTGCCAAGAATTATTCCATCACAACTAGTCATTTATAAACAATTCAAAATGTACTGGCCAGTGTTTCCACTGTACTGCTACACACCATCCCAGAAAGAAATGTAAATAAAAAACAGCACCCAACTGCCAGTGAACTGGACTGTTTCTGCTGTTGAAGAACGTTGTTTGAACGAGCAGTCATGAGGTTGCTGCTGCTTTTTCATAAAACTATTCTATTAGCTGATGAAACTTACATTTGTAACTATTTCATCTCATGTATGGACCCAGATATATAACATATACAATTGTTCTCTTTTTATTTACTGTGTATTCAAAGCTGCAATTAAGTCAAATCTCCCAAGAAGTATTTTATTCTCTCCTATTGGCATATTGTTCTTTTGTTATGTTATTCTTTTCCAGTCTACCCCAATTCTGCTGTTCTGTTGTGTCAGGTGTTAAAATCCTGTCTATTCTGTTATTTTTCTTTGTTATTCTATTTTTTTTCATAATGTTTTCTTCCAATTCTGTTATTTGTTTGCTGTATGCCTTATAATGTAACAACTATGTCCTATTAATTGTATATTCAATACTACAGTCAAGTCAAATCCCGCAGGTGAGATTCTAATGTATTCTGTTTTATTTTATTGTCATATTGTTCTTTTCCAACTGTGATATTCTTTTATTTTGTATACCCATATTTTCATTTAAATTCTGCTGTGTTCTGTTGTGCCAGGCGTTCAAATCTTTTTCATTCTTTTATATTCTATCAGGCGTCCAGATGTATTAAATTCCCCATGAAAGACTTCTATTCTACTCTACTCTATTTTGTGATAACAAATTGTTATATTTATGTCATTTGTTTACAGTATGACTTTAATCTAAATATATTTTATTAATTGTATACTCAATACAACAGTTCTAATCTATTATATTTTGTTCTATTGAAAGTGAGTGTGTACATAGTAGTCACATGTTTATTTTTTTTATTTTGTTCAGCTTTGTTGTCATGGTTTTTAGCCGTATGTCTATTTCTGTGTGCATTGTGAGCAACAAAATACCAGTGTAAACACTTACTTGGCCATTAAAGCTGATTCTGATTTACTGTGTGTTCAGCACTACAGTTAACTCAAATCTAAGAGAAATCTAATCTATTGTCATATTGTTCTCTCCTAATTGTAGCAGTATACCATTATTCCCAATTAAATTATGCTGTGTTCGGTTGCGACAGGAGATAAAAAGCTGGTGTATTTCATGCCCCATTAAGGAATTCTTTGTGATAAAATATTGTTAGAGCGTGTCATATTGTTCTCTTCCAATTATGTTATAAGTCTACTGTATGCCTTTTAATGTAAACATATTCTACTTACGTGTATATTCAATATTGCAGTACACTCAAGTCTCCTGAGAGAGATTCTATTCTTCTGGTCTCACTGACAGTCCAAATATAGTCTGGCAGTATCACAGGTTTATAAGGATGAAGATAGACCAAGTGTTGCTACAGAAAAGACACCCTGAGGACTCCCACACCGCCCCTCTCCTCTGTGGATGTTCCCAGTTTTGGCCAGTGGGTGACGATATTTTACCGGTTGAACTTTGAGAACCCCCCAAATGTTCTCACCCCAAGATGAAGAAGGATGCTGTCATGCTGAGTGCCCCTCACACACACTAGTCTCAGCATTCCGGCAACGATTACTCCCTCTGTATTCTCAAGTCCATCATTTATGACAGCATTATATCAAACGTGGTCCGCTCCGCTATAGCTACATAAGAGAAGATATATACAGGTGGCACTGCAGCTGCTGTGCTACTCTGTGTGTAGTGGCGACACTTGGCTAACTAACGTTGGCTAATTGCCCCTGCTGCTGCTGCTGCTGCTGCTGCTATTGTTTGTTGTTGCAGTCTCTCATCAAACAAATCACAGATGTTGTAGATCAAGCTCTTTAAGGTAAGTGCTATGAGCTTCAACCTGCCGTCTTCTTTGCCTTTTGATGTTCATCAGCAAACGAGCAAGAAATGACAAATATGAAGGAACAGTTTGTAAACGTTGGACTGTTAACGTACACCCTTGCTTGCTAGCTATTTGGCTAATTTGCCTATTAGCTTCAGCTAGCTAGTTAGCTGATAGACTTGTTTGCCCCTTACTGTTGCTGGTAACCATGGACTAACGTTAGCGGCTAGCGCCAGTGACTAGCACTGATTGGGAATGCCAGCAAGGAGCAGTGTAATGTCTGGATACAAACAGCTCGTTGACACCGGTTAGCACAGAGCAAATGTAACACACACAACATGACTTCATTTTATTAAAAACACTTTGTGGTTCCTACGTGCATGTTACTTTGCAATACCTCATATCAAACGTTTTCCCATTTTGAATCTCCCAGTGTAGTATCTCTGTTCCAGGGAGTAGCCTGAGCCCATTCAGCTATTGTCATTAGCTCAGAGAAACGTTAGCTCGCGAAGCTAACTTGCTGTCTTTGTGTGCTTGACTTGTGCCCAATTATTGTTATCTAGCTTACAGTTTGTGATTATTTACGAGCTGGTTTTAAACAAAAGGAACACTGGATAACGGCACACTAATGTTGACTTTTGGAAACAAATATGCAAGGCTTGTAAAATCTTCATGGGAGACATTTGTCAACAAATAGAATAAGCAAAATTGGCATGAGCACTTTTTTACCTCTGACATGCTAGGTAGTTCAAAACATTTGAAAAGTAGGGACTTCACTTCATAAGGTACAGGGATAGTGATATTTGCTGGGTTTGTGCTTTTATCAGTGAAGTGGAGTTTTTGCATGAGGTTAGTGTAAGATATCATGATTTGTAAGTTTGAAAAAAGTAAACAGAAGACACGTTTTGGCTAAAGACACCATGCATAATCTGTTCTTTAAATGAGATTCCAAGGATGGTTTCTATTCATGTTAGTATCTTAAAAAGGCAGAGCCATTAATAGCTAGTGATTTATAGTTATTGAGTGCTTATGACTCACTCCTGACTTGTCCACATCCGTGTACCTTACAGGCTACATAGCTCTGTACATTTGTGGACTTCAACATAACTAATAAATATACACTGTCCACAATGATCAAAGGCCTGAGAAACATTTCATCTGCTCCATAAACACCAAGCTATTTTCCGTCCACTGAAGGAATGTAATTTAATGTTGACAACAAAGCCTGCCTTTCCTTACTTGTCACTTAAGTGCCACAACATTAGGCAGCGTATGAGGCAATCTTTAATAAATTGTCTGATATCCTGACAGCATTGCGTTGTAAAACATAGACGTGCTCAACACCATGTTTAATGACTAAACAACAAGTTTTGGTACTTTACAGTCAACCACACCATTACTCTACATATCTATTCAGTCACTGCCACCTGTTAAGGCCTCCTGATAATAACATGACTCAGTCAGTAGTGAGAGGTCACTGAAATGGAAAAGTTCATACACATATCATGTAACATCTGTTACACACATGATTTAGCAACAGCGGGTTAGGTAAGAACTTATATACATACACCCATAGGGTCAGACATGTTTTGAGAGAAATACTGCAGCTATAGGGCTTGGAGATTATTCAATATGAACATTTATCGTCTTTCAATGGAATCATATCATGATGAAATCATACATCACCATACACAATTATGTTGACTCAACTGATAATACAAGCAGGACAGGGTTCTCTGTGCATAATAATGGTGAAGAATAATGTGTAAAGGTCCACTTCGAACCCAAAATGTTGGTTAAAATATATTGTGAGTGGTGTTTTCCAACAGTTGTGTGCAGGATTTTCATTAATTTATTCATTCAGTTTTATTGTTCAACTCCTGCTTGCCTACACCCAAGAATTCTGCTTATGGGAATACCCCAGTGTTGTTAAATCAAACTATTTTCTTAATCTGATTCCTCTGTATTTTTGCAAGCACTGAAGTTCTTAATGAAATGAGACAATACTCAGTACATTTTATTTGTCAAGTATTTAATTCGCAAAGGAGTTTACAAAAATAGACTTTACCATGTTGTTATTTCATATAGATTTTTTTTTTTTTATTGAATTACCAGAAAACATGCTATAATGTAATACACATTGTTGTCGAGATATAAAATGACCTATATCGGGATAGCCCTAAATGCAGCAATATTTTTACACAGTGAGTTGATTAGTTGAATAAAATAACAACAACAGGAAATATTCCTTACTTGCTGAGAAATAAATACACCTGTTAAACCAAAACATATTCATTCCACTTTCGATTTTTCTGGACATTTCCTGTATCAAGTCATTGCAGTTGGAACTTAAGCGGCACCTTTTTATACCTTTTTTATATATTGTGAATATGGCACATCTGATGTTTTGGCAGCTTTTCCTGCTCCCAGTAGCATACTGGTTGTGATTTAGATTTTCTTAAACCACCACTTAGACTTTAAACATGCTAGGTTACGTTACAGAGGTCTGCCATTACAGGCTATACGTTGATTACTACTTTAGCACTGCGCTGACAGAAAAGCACCTTAATGTTTGGTTTATAGTTTTTGTAGAAAGACAATATTTCAGCTTCGGTCAAGAGGTTCATTTCAAATAGCTTAAAACAGAACAGTTGTGGTGTTCATTATAATGTACAAAGTCCTTTTTAAATCCACATTATCTGGTTAGTTCAGGGGTCAGAAGAGGTCAGGGTGTTTTATAGTCTTTCAATTTGAATGGGATCTCAAGAGCAGCAGTGGGTAAAATTACTTTGAGACACGTATCCAATGACGCACCCCGTCCATCGAATGTTAATCTAGCTGGGTGGCTGTAGTAGCAGCGGCAGAGTAATGATAAGAGAAGCATAATAACCCTGCTATTTTCCTTTTAATGACTAATGTGTGTTTGAGTAATGGCAGCTCTCTCTGAGTAATATGTGGCAAGGCCAGACAATGTTAAGGAAAATCCCTTTTCACTTCGCTCTGACACCTCTTTGTCAATACACATGCTCGGGAATTCAATGTTTACATGCTGCGCCCGAATGGCATCTTGCTGCTTTTCACCAAGATGCTGTCACTTCATCTTTCCTTTGCCATGAATTGTACTGAAGGATGATTCCCCATAATAATGCCTGGGTCTAGTCTCAGAGCTACTTCATGCTGTAGACTGAGGCATTGTGTCATTGTGTTGCAGTACCAGATGGTGCTATAACCTGTCATCGGTGTGGCAAGCCTGTATTTTTGAAAGGGGCATTTTACTCTGAGCAAGGCTATTGTGTTTCAAATAAAGGTGATTAGGAGGATTTATTGTGACTTTTGCTCAGGGATTTCATATACTGTGTGAAGTTATGCTGGCAGGAGAGGCAGGTAAGCAGTGAAATGTCTGCTTGACAGAGCCAACACAGGAAATAATGGGTAATCAAGCCTTCCTTGACATCAGATTTGTAATTAAGAAAGTGTGCCTTGTATTTATATTGTAATGACTATGCATAGCTGCTATGAAGACAACGCAATAGGGAAGCAAATGGATAAACTGATTTTGGCTTTTTCCTGTACAGTGTTTGATATCAATTTCATTGCAAGATATCTGGCGGTTACATAGAAAATTAATGCTCTGAACAAAGGAGCAATGTTCGCTCAAAGACCTCTTGATGGGCCATTCAAGTGCTGTATATTCATTAAAAATAACAATCTGTCAGCACTTACTGACAGCACGCACAACAAGCCAAGCTCTCTTTATTGTTCTCCGAAGATGTTTTTTAGTTCCCGTGCCAAGAGCTGGGTAATTGGCTGTAGCAAAGCCTTGCATGTGTTGTTTTAAGATATTGGACTGACACGCACAGGGCACACTGGCAGAAATGAGGCAAGCACACTTCCTCCCTCCCTCCCCCCACCTCCTCCTGGCTTATCCCAGCAAGTCAGAGGCAAGATGCTGGATGTGTTTTGTGTTCTTTGACAGCTTCCCTTCACCTCTCATAAGAAGAGATCCAAGCATCAAATCTCATCTTTGTTTGATTCAGGCCTAGCTCTGCAGCTACACAATTGTGCCAAGGAGATAGAATCGGCAAACGCTATCCATGTTAACAATTGTGAGCTGTCTTGCTACATACTGCTGGTGGTATTTGATGTGCTAGATGTGATCAAATCTGCTTTTTCTGTGAGCTCAGCCATGGTGAAGTCGGCCTCACTTCATTCTGCAAATGCTGCCTGTGTCTTATTGGGCCGGCTTGGCATGGATTCACATCTTCACTGATCAGGCACATTGTGTTTTGTGTTGTTGCCAGCCTCTTGGCAGGTCCTAGGTACAGCAAAAAAAAAAAAAAAAGAAAAAGTTCCATATTTGCCTTGTTCAATTTTGTATGTGGCTTTGAGGTTATGAGACTGCAAAGCGTTGCAACTCATCACACTTCAGTGTCTTTTATGATTTATGTACATCAGGGGCTGTACAATAGAGTGTGTGGAAACTGGAAATGGAGGCTGCGCTAACATTTGTAAGAGTTGTGAAGCAACAGCAAACATAAGGCAGTGACGTGACGTAGTTATGATTTTATTGACTGCACTGCTGATTATTTAGTGTCTCTAATTTTCTTTTTTTAAAGATTGTTAGATTTCTCATGCGTCTCACTATTTACTAGTTAAAACACACCATAGCATGCTAACATTTGCAAGAGTTGTAAAGCAATAGCGAACACAGGGCAATGAATACATGACATAGTTGTGGTTATAGTGACTGCACACAGCTGATCATTTTTTGTCTCCAATATCTGGGAGTCTTTCACTGATTTCTCATGTGTCTCACAAATTTTTTATTTTTTTGTTAAAACACACTATAGCATGACGATGCTAGCCTATTTTCAGCATTTGGGCAAGATAGGCTAATAATAGCACTTAGTCAATTACCAAAAAGCACAATTTGAAAGAGTTAAAAAATAACAGTCAGCCATTTGCCATCTCAGTAAAAGAGGAAAATGAAATGGTGTAGGATCAGCTGGCTGGCCCCTGAGGAGAGGGCGAGAAAGGGGGGAGAGAGATGAGGAGGAGGAGTGCTTTGCCGCTGTGTGTGTCAGTGCTGATTAGGTAAGAGATTGCCTCATGTAATGACACGGCATGGCGCTAGTGGTGCAGAAACACAAACAATACATACCAGTGTTTTACTGCGCACACCCCCTGCAGCTGCCTGCCTGAAGATGTTTATATAGACATATAGTCTCTCCCTAGAATATTTCAACATCTTTTAGATGATGCCCTTTTTTCAGCAACACACACATTTATGCCATCCGAATAGCCCTTTTTCTCTGTGCGCTCTTTTTCTTCTGTAGCACAGATGAAAGATGGAGGTGATTAAAGGAAAGGAGCACAATAGAGTCTGTGCAGTTTTCTTTCAGTGTTTATTGTTACTATTTACAGCAGTATTTTTCAGATATGTGATTTTAAAGAGGCTGCATCACCAAACCTGCTAAACCCTCTGCTGTGTTAGCTGAACCTTAAGCATATAAGGGAGCAAGTCATATTCTGTAATGTGTATGGGACCATTTGTACACAGTAAGCTAACAATGATTTTCATTATAGATTAATCTGCTGATTAGCTTCTTGATTAATCGTTTGGTCTATAAAATAGTGAAAAATGTCCATCCGAGTTGATCAAAGTCCAAGGTGATGTCTTTAAATGTCTTGTTTTGTTGTCTCAAAGCCAAAGATATTCAGTTTAATATGATGCAAAACGGGAAAAAAAACAGGAAATCTCCTTATTTGAGAGGCTGAAAACAGCATTTTCTGCCATTTTTGCTTGAAAAATTACTTTAACGAATAATCGATTATCAAAATCGTTGGTGATTCTTTTTTTTTTTTTGTTGATCGAATAATCAATTAGTCTTATCATTGCAGCTCTAAGACACAACAATGTTGACAGAGTTTTCATCAAGTAGTTTGGCTAATAACGGTCCTGCTTTAGGCTAAGCTCCATAGTGTTGTATCTTAGACAAAAAGGTAAAGAAAATCTACTGTGTTTCCTGACACGGTGATTAAGAAAAGTAGTCACTTTGTTGTAATTATCAGAGAGCCACCCTTATTAGCAAGTCTAAATGATGCAGTTGATTTAATTGATTGTTTTATAAATAGATGTGTCAATAACAGCTGTCTGTTGTCCAGACAGACATGTCTTTGTCGTTAATTAAAGTAATGGCTTGTTATGTTGTGTTTTGTTCTTAACAATACTGGGTATGCATGACATTGATTTTCAACACTGTGGTTGAGACAAATCATGCATGCATCTTTTTACAATGTGCATGTTGTGCTCTGTGGCCTCTGTGACTAATACGGCTATTGCCCTGATGTTGTGACTGCACATGAGGCAGTTTGTTTGCAGAGCTGCAGAACCCAGACTTGTGACTGATGTCTTATTGGAGACTGCACACAAGACAGTGGTGAGCTCAGGGTTCATGCAGCCGTGAGGAAATGACCCCAGTGACATTGTGGCACTCTCCTTTTCACGAGGTGACTCAGATAAACTGTGTCCTTGCTCGCCCTTGCGGGTTAGGCATACCTATTGAGCTTGCTGAGCCTTAACTTTAGGTGCTGGGACTTACGGCTGGATCGACCATCGGTTTAAGGATGGACATCTTGTCTCTGTGCGTACCCCAGTTCCAGCAGCCGGCACAGAGAAAATGAGTTCTGAGGATTGGGTTTAGATTTGCCACTGTAGCACTTCAACTCTGATACACTCCAGCTACCATCAGGGGATGGCTGTCAGAGGGAGAGAGAGAGAGAGAGAGGGGGGGTGGGGGGGGAGAAAACAGCGAAGCACAGCAGTGCTATCTAATAGATCAATTTGTAATAAATCTGTTGCCTCAAGCTGTTGTTGTTCGCTTCTACTCAGTAAAAGGTGTCTGCGTTTCTCAGGCAAGAAAATGCTTGTCAGGCAGGGCATACAGAGCTATCAGTGAATGAGATGCGCCTAAAGCACAGTAAATCATTTTCTCTGTGCTCAGTTTACATAGGTCGAACACATTGCTCTGTTATCAGCACATTCCATTGGTCAAAAAGGGGGGTTATAACCAATCGATGGGGCTGAGCGCCGAAATGAGGAAGTAACGCTCCCCTCACATTAAATTTCCCCATCATTCAATATGAGCCATTAATCATGGTGAAGGAGCTATTGATTAGGCTATCAGCCATGGTTGGTCAATTTATTTGCCAAGAGTCATTCCACAATGTAAGGATCTGTGGAAGTAGTGCTGCTTCACGAAAAAACCAAGCGGCAGAATTGAAATGGCCCCATTATTATGACAACAGTTTGATCTTTAAGGTAACAAAAGAGCGGGCCTCTATAAGGATCACAAGGGACCTCTCCTGCTCCTCCTCCACCAGCAGCCATATGGACCGTACTAATTGTGTTTTACGCCAACCATTTTCACTGATCCATCGGGGACTTGTGGAAGTGCTGTAGCTATAATGTCACCAGCAGTGGGCTGGCTCATGAAAGAAACATTAGCAAGCAAGATGAGAAGACAGGAAGGCAATACACTGCAAGTCAACACAGTTATTGATTTTATTCAAATGAAATCTCTCGTTCTCTGTTCTGAATCTGATGTTAGACGCCGTTTTAAAGTATGATGCCTATTATTTCTCTTCCCAATTGCTATTGTCGGAGAGCAGCATTCAGTTCAGTTTCACACATGCACTTTGTCAAGTGGTGAAATCTTTTAAATCTAGGCATACTGCCAATGTTTAAAGATATAGCTAAAAAGAGGACATGCTCTTGTAATCCCATATATCTCCAAAGATGTTTTTTATCCTATTAATTCACATAATGCTCTTTCAAGGAGGTAGTTTATTCTGATTCCAACCAGTACCACATTTAGCCAGCTGTAATTGCTCCACAGAGAAATTGTCTATCATCCGTTTTGTTTGGTGACGACACAAACGCGGAGGTTTGAATGTTGAATGTAAATGTGACATTCACATATTTGCTTTGCCCTTCAGGCCAGGGATTGGTTGTAAAGCGTTTGAAGTGCTTAGTGTGTGACTGAGAAAAATCAGTGTGTGTTTTTAACATGTTTATAATATGCAATCATGAAAAGGGCACATCTATGGAAATAAGATCCCTTGAAGGAGGGGAGGGGAGGGGAGGGGCGTTGGAGTGGTGACGGCGGAGAGAAAGAAAAGAGTGTGTTTGTGCGTTTCATTGTGTCCCCGCGAACAGTTTTCTTGTAATTATTGAAATTGATGTTTGCTGCGAAGCTGTAAATCTGCAAGATCTCTTGTTAATAAAGCGGCAGAGGCAGCAGAGCCGTTAGGCTGGGAAATAAAAGGCAATCAAGCCTCCAACATCCTGTCCCTCGCCCCAAAATGAAGCAGCAGAAATCCTAATTAACTGAAAGGAGCAGCTCTTACTCCAGTGCTCGGCTAGTCGGTGCCAGAGCTAGCTGCTATACTCTAATGAAGACGCTCTGCTAGCCGCCTGCAATCTCTCCCTTTCTTTCGAATCTCCTCCTTCCTCCCTTCCAGCCCTCTCTATCTGGCTCTGGGTTGCCTGAGGTATTTTCTCCCCCTTCGCTACCTCCTCATCTTCCTTCCTTGTGAGTGAAGTTGTGGATGTGACTGTTGCACTGATGGAGTGAGAGAAGCTTTGTTGCCTGGAGGTGTCCTGCACAGGAAATCGGTGAGCTAGATGGCCTCTGTGATGCGTATTGCTGCTTATGTAAAGTGCTGTGAGAGAGCGGGAGAGACAGCATTGATCTCCTCCCATTGATTTCATAGATCCTCTTTAAGATGACAATAAAGTTGTCTTTCTGTGTCATCTTCAAGTGCTCCTTTTCAAATCAGTGATGTGGCAAATTACTCCTGTCATCAGCGCCCATATTCCAACAGCATTGTGTGATCATTTGTGGAGTCGTAAGTCAGGTTAAATCTTGCTTTGCACACTTCATATTTGTTTGTGCGTGTGTCTTTGCAGCAACTCTTTGAACACGTCATTCAGTAATACGTTGGTTATGTATTACTGCTTTGGTGTTAACCAAAGCTCTTAGAATGTATAGGCCTTCAAAGGAGCTGTAATAGAAAATAAGATATGCTCTGTGTACTGAATACTGAGCTATAAGCCACGTCTTTGTTGTTGTGGACGAGTGAGTGGTGATAGAAACCTGAGCTTGCCTCAGCTCTCAGCCAGCTGCTTCTCACTATTTACCTGTAAACTTGTCCTTTCTGCTTTTCCTTTGTGTGTGGATGGCCGCAAAGCTCTTTCTCTTTCACCTGCCCCCCCACCCACCCCCCTTTGTTGTACCAAGCAGCCCAAAGGCCTCCAGGGATGAACAGACAAATAGAAGACAGCGAGAGGTGAGGCTCGGTCCCCCAATTCTCCCATCTATCTTTCTCCCTTGCGAGCACTCTGCCAGACAAGTTTCCAGGCACTCAAAAGCAGCAAATCGACTCACTGTAGGAATCACTGTCACTTAGCCGAGCTGGGGCATAGCAGCGCACTAGGAGGCCAAATCCTTCTCCTCCTCCTCCTCTCCCCATTTCACCGCCTTCTCAAATGAAGAAAATACTATTTGGCATGGCAATGCTGAGGCCTAGTGCTCTGTGTAGATGAGCTTATACCAGTCTAGCGGCCCAAAAACTTCTTTCTTTTTGCCTCCTCACTTCTACATTAGTGGGGCGCTACTGATGACGACTTGATTAAGTGCTTGTGGAAGGGTCTAGTGAGCAGCGTTCTATCTTGATTTGCTCCGGTTAATTTTAAACAACACGATTGGTAGTTGAGATAGTGCGGCCCTATGCCATCTCTCATCAAGGTTGGGGATGTTTTGTTTGTGCACCGATTTCACGATTGTGATTGAGCGCGAGGAGAGCACTGTCAGAGTTTCAGTCTTTTCCTTTTATTCTTGGCAAAAAGCAAATGATCTGCTCGGTACAAAGCCAGCACTCACTGCAAAACCCAAACGCAGTAAGCGGAGTAAGGTGGCGTGTAGCTTCATATCACGCTTGTGCACAAGCATATAGACACATGCACTCGGTGTAATGAAAGCCAAAAGATTCTCCTGACGGCAGGAGTTAAAATTTCTCTCCTCTGTGCGACAGCTTTGTCACAGGGAAGAGATTCACCACCACCTCTGGCAGCCCTCAGAGACCTTTCCTTGGAGAACCAGCAGTCCTCCCTTTCTTCTCCTTGTTTCCCTCTTTATTTAGCACTCAGACTTTTCCTCTAATCAACGGCAGGCTTGTGAAAATCTCTACATAAAACAATGCACAAAGCTGCTTTAATTCTTTTTTCTCTTTCCTTCTGCCTGACTCTTCCCCAGAGTTTTTTTGTCTTGCCTATGCAGCTGCTGCTGTGAAGAGGATGACAACAGGCAGAGAAAACTAAGGACACGTCGTCTTTACCCCCCCTTTTCGTTTCTCTTTTTCGCTTCTCTGTAAGCAGCTGCTTACATTACACAGGGCTCGTCCACCTTGTATTTGCTGTTACAGAGAGATAAAGATGATGAAAGTGAGCAATACATGTGACGTTCTCTGGGAATTTAGCTTAAGAAAGCGGGTGTGGGTGTACAGGAGGATGGAGGTCATGAGTGGATTATTTATTTTTTTGATTTTGTTTGCATTTTTGTTTTTAAGAGTAAGGGAGCACCTGGGGCACAGGAGTCGACAGGCGTGCTTTAATTGTTTGTGACAGAAACAATAATGTGTGACTAGTGGACCCAGGAGATTACAATCTGGTCAGCCGCTTAAAGGAGTGTCAGAGAGATGCATTACCACATCTTTGTCTCTCTCTGCCCCTCTCTGCCCCTCTGAGCCATAAACCACTCACCAGCATTAGCCAGCAGTGATTTCTCCTGTGTTCACCTGCTCGCCCTGTTCCTGATCCTGTGGAGCTGCTGGTGGAAAACCTCCCAGGCTTCTTGAATGAATTTGTGTGTGTGTGTGTGTGTGTGTGTGTGTGTGTGTGTGTGTGTGTGTGTGTGTGTGTGTGTGTGTGTGTGTGTGTGTGTGTGTGTGTGTGTGTGTGTGTGTGTGTGTGTGTGTGTGTGTGTGTGTGTGTGTGCAGCCCTGGTTCTCAGCAAATCTCTGCAGCACAACCTGATTTGACTTGGTAATGGGGCATTGATGAGTCTTGGGGGAAATCGGAAAATGAGCGCAAAACCATACAGCAAAAAAACCCACTACTGTGAGGCGGCAGTAAAGAGTTTTCTCAATAGCAATTGACAAAAGAGGAAAAAAGAGAGGGTGAGGTAAAAATGGAGGACTGTAGAGATATAGCTGTCATCTGTTGATGCCTACGGCTGCCTGCTCTTCCTGCAGCGGGAGAAAAAAGCTTAGAGGTGGAGATCGGCTTCAGCACCCAGGCTTCAACTCTATTTGTATTTTTGCTCCACTGTACTAAAAAAAGCAGTTTCTCTCTCCACGGCAGCAGATTATTTACATCTTTAGCAGAGATCATTGCTCACAGAATATTGAGTTCAGTGTGGAGGACATAAAAGGTAGCTAAGCCAGGAGTAGTAGGGGAGATAAAAGCAGGATCGCTTAAGCACTCTGTTATTTGAAGCACATTTCTACTGCTGTTGATGTAGCCACTAGCCTAATAATTCATCTTGTCTAGTTTTTATCACTCAGTGCACGCCCACACTCGTACACACACGCACACACACACACGCACACACACAGTAACTACTCACAAACACAAATTCCCCTCGTCGGTGAGGCTAGGCCCCCTCTAATATAAAACAAGCGATTCAAAGATGAAATGCTCATCATTCTGCTGCCTCACCATGGCCGTCCAACAGATGAGTAGTGCTGCGAACAAAAAGCAGGGGCTGCCCGCACTCGGCTCCCTCACAGGGGCATCTTGTCTGTGTTATCACTCCAGCTAGTGCTGCAATTAATATTAATGTGCTTTAACACACGCTCTAGCAGCCCTGCTTCTCTGTGTGTGTGTGTGTCTGTGTGTGTGTGTGAGAGAGACACTCAGGAGGAGGAGAGCAATAAAGCCAGCGGGGGATAAGAATCTAGGCAGGATATGACAGTCCTCATGTCAGCTGTCTTAGAGCTGGAGGGATATGTGGGTAAAGACAAGGGATGAAACTGAATCCCTACCAGGCAGGTAGCACGGCAAGTAGGTAGAGACTTCCAGCACTAACAGCGGCTGGGCTGGGGGCTGTGCACAGTCTGTTTATTTAGTCATGTTGTAATAATGCTTGACCTTTTCTTTCAAGTCCACGGCCTGACCTTTAGCACCGTGTGTGTGTGTGTGTGTGTGTGTGTGTCACACAAAGACACGCAGAGAGGGAAACGAGCACCTCCTTTGCAGGGAGCTTCATGGTCTGCCAACTCCAGGAGTGGATTGTTCCAAATTAGTATGCATTAGGTGGTTAGTGCAAAGCATTTAATTATGCGAGATGGCACTAAACTGTCTATGTTATGATTAGCCCAACACGTTACAACCTTAATCTCTTCATTTTTTTCCTATCTCTTTCCATGGGTGAGGAGGAGGTGCAGGGTGGGCTGGGGGGTGGCGTGATAGGCTGGTGAAGGAGGATGATTGGGGGGGGGGGCTTTAGACATGCTCCATATTCCATTAGATGTTACAAGTATCCCCAGTATCTCTGCAGCTAATGTTTTTTCCCTGGAAGGATTTTGATATTTTCTTGTCTCCCCTCCTTCACTCCCCCTCTGCATGCCCCCAGATACTTTGTCAGACGATATTGAATCAAGTCGCTTCCTTTTATGTGTGTATGTGCACGTCGCTGCGCTCTGTTTTCACTGAGCCGCTTTTCATGGTAGGCAAAGCTTTTTAATCTTGGGCAGCAGGCAGCGGTGGCAGAAGAAGCCGGGGCAGAGTCGGAGCGAGCCAGGCAGCCATCCAGGCAGGCAGGCAGGCAGGCAGTCGCTGCAGTGGAGCCCCAACAGCTCCCCGGAGGAGCCCATTATACAGGAGAGATATCAAACCATGAATCATTTACGCCAGTCCTCCCCTCCCTCCTTTCTCCTACCATTGCAGGCAGTCTTGATGCCTGGCCCGGCCGCCTGGTTGCCGCTGTCTGCATCTTTAATGAATGATTATTGCATTTCATAAACATGGGCTACAGTAATTAAAGTGTTATTGATCCTTTCCATGTTTGCTCCAAGGTGGACAAAAAATGTTTTTTCGGCCTCCTTCACACAACATCTTGTTTTGTCACTATGCTGGATAGAAAAAATCCCTCTAGGAACAGCAGACGGTGATTTATTTAGCCTGACGGTGTGATTTCTCCCCCCCTTCTGTTTAAGCATTTTAAGAATAGCCTTCTTTCAGGGAGGAGGGTGAACCTGATAATACAGCGGGGTGGGGTTTTTGGGTCATTTTCATTGTGCAGTTTGTCGTGAGTGTTGGTGTTTTGCGTAAAAAGTGTAGGGACACGAAGGTTAATGTGCTGGAAAAGAGTAATTTAGGTCAGTGGTCGTGTCTGCATCTGTCACTCTGACAAGCTGGCGCTTTAGGAGCCTGTGCAGCGTTGAATAAAGGACAGAGTGAGAGACAAGTGAAGAGAGCTGGCTCTTTCAAATGGAAAAGAGGAAAACCTGACTTGACTGTGATTTGTGCTCTCAGCGACAGGCACCGTGTTACAAGCAGCCGTTTGATATAAACCTAATCAGTTTCACCTCTTTATTGAGGATCAAGACCGTTAAAGCCTCTGCAAATAAGTGCACGTCTCCTTGCCTTCCTCCATCTGTTTTCCTCTCCCACCCTCCTCAGCTCTCCCTGCTGTCATTTCTCCTGGTCATTTTTCCTTCTCTCTTCACACTTTCACTACGCTTGTCTTTTTCTCTCTTGCACTACATCTTTCCCGCTATTTCAATCAAGAGTGCACTTCAGTTTCTGTGTAAATATCACAATCACCAATGAGGGAGAAATTGCTGGCATCTCCACAGGGGGATTAGAGGAGCCATTTTGTGTATCACTTATTAATGTGTCCATCTCTTTTTTTGCGCTATTTCCCCCTGAGCTGTATGGATTGTTTCCTGTCATACGGGCAAACATATAAATCTATTTGCAGCAAGTTTTTACCTCCATAATTGTTTGAAGAGTTTAACAGTTAAATTTCATGGTTGTAATAAATGGCTACACTCCAATGAATTTCTTACCTGTAAGGATTTTTCAGAGTGTTACATTTTGATGGGATATTGGTTACACCTAATTATATGTATTCACAGCTGTTGTTTTTCTTCCGCTCCAGAAAATCTGCTCAATAACACGATCATAAAACAATGATTGCTAAACTCAACATAAAATGTGATGATCAGATTGATCCAGCCATTAAAAGTCTGTTTGAACTAGCCTGTGCTGATTGCTAGCCACTTTTCCTTGCCCTATGGCTTGTCCCTTTTGTTAGTGAGCCACATGGCTCTCTGCAGGGCTTAGTCTAATCATTGCTAAATATTCAGCGGTAGCCCATAGCCTAATCAGCCAGAGCATAATCATTGTCAACCAATTGCATTCCTCTTGACCTCCCAGATGGAGGTAAACTGCATAGCTTCTCCATAGCGCCGCCTCAATTACTGCAGCAGTAGTGGTGATAAAGAAAGACCACAGGCTCAAATGAAAATGGCTGATTGATGTGGACACACATGACTAATAATTGGATTATGAGGACGGACGTTAATGGTGTTAGGAGCCTTGTGGTGGAGCTGGATCCTAAACACTGACCAGGTATTTAGTGATTTAGCCATCCTGCCTCCTCATCTAATGCAGTTGTGCATCACAACAGTATCGTCAGGGGGCTTGGCACCTAAAGCGCATCCCTCTAGTCCCACCCCGTCTGCATGTCAAGGGTGGGTGTGTACGTGTATGTGTGTATGTAAGTAAAATGCTTATGTGAGCTGCCAGTTACTGCCTCTCTTATGCTAGTGACAGCTGTGGGGTCAGAACTTAAAAGCTGTCTATTTCCAAAGCAGCAGCTCTCCTTGTCCTCCTGTACACGCACATACACAGACACACAGACACCACACAGACACCACACACACACACA
>CALSBV010010214.1:4416553-4428902 GCA_943590825.1 Bovichtus diacanthus
GTGTGTGTGTGTGTGTGTGGCAGGGTGCACTAAAATGCTACTGCTGCTGTAAGAGTCCCAGCCACTGCATGTTTTATGAGCTGTCCTCAGAGGATATGGGAGCTCTGAGCTCAGATCTTGCTTGTTCCAGTAGTGTTTTCATCACTCCTGGCCACTTCCCCCTAGCTGTTATTTTTTTTCTCTTTTTGATGAGAGAGAGGAAACGCATCCAGAATAAGGCAATATTTACAACACAGCCCCATCTGTAGCTGTAGCGTGGCTAACTGCATGGAGGCCCTACAGAGTCATGATTCATATTCTCTTCCCCCCCATGCGCACTGCAGAGGGTGCTTTCCCCTCTGCCTAAGATCACTGGCCTGCACAACTGAGATGGTGGATGACAAGGCTGAACGCTACACTGAATATTCCCCTCTCCTAGTCACCTCCACCGCTGACTGCTTTCTAAAGCCGTCTTTTTCCTTGAACAAACACATCTCCAACTGGTTCACTGACGCTGTCTTATTTACAGTGCTTGCACATTGACTTGTAAGTTATAGCTCTGGTTGGGAGAATGCTGAAATTAGCATGGAGGGTAACAAACAAAAGGGGATGTAGAATCCTTTGTTGTATTTATTTTTGTAAATTCAGTCTATCGTGATGGGTGGTTTGGTGGTTAGAGGAGAGGCGTTTGCATATGAAATAATAGCCCTTCCTAATTAGAGGTAATACCATCCTGTGGTATCTAGAGGTGGAGGTGTATTTTGGCTCGGATCATTATAAGACATTGAATGGAGGGAGGCCCCCCCCCCCATCCTCCCCCGATCCGACCATCTGCTCGAGAATAGGGAAGAGTTTGCCACCACATAGCTAAATAATTAAGGCGGAAAAATGGTTTTGTGTACTGACCTAATGGCTTTGTTTTTGGTAAATGTTCCTGAAGACATCCTTCAGTGCCCCTGCCGGCCCGTGCTGTCAGTCTGAAACCTTTAGAGCTGTCTTATCCGTCACTCTAATCTATTTATGTTGGTTTTTCCTCTCTGTTGGCACGTCACTCTGTGTGGCATAGTGATTAGAGTAGCTGGAGGATGTAGGGCAGCCATATGAACACATTTCCTCCTTACCCACGCTCATTTAGACTACCAGTTGGAGTTGAACTGACGGATAGGATCGTTAAGCTGATAGGCAGAGCTCGGAGGAAGAGTGGGGATGTTTGATTGCAGAATATCAGTGCAAGTGGTGCATGATTGAGTGCTCAAATATTAAAATCTCAAGAGTCCTTTCACTCTAAGAGACGACAAAATCACTGTTGGTTTTTTTTCTTTCCTAGTAAATCTTTTTACTATATACATCTGATGATAAAATGTCGCACATTTCACTCCCTCCTGCCACAGCTCTGCTCCATTTTGTAGAGATAAATGTTTGAACATACATATATGATACAGATATTTTTTAGTGCAAGTCGGGCCTGAATATGTCCCCAGTGCGTATTTATACCTCTCCTGACCCCAGCTTTACCTCTGGGTAAATTTCCATTACAACAGCATAATTCACCAAAAAATTGAATTGTCAGTGCCTCTCCAGAGGTGAAAGACACTAGAAATCCTTTCAAATCAGGCACTTTATTCACACGGCAAAAAAAGCAGCCCACAGATCTACAGGGAAACTCAATTAAGAGCCACATTCATGATAGCGCTGTCTGCCGCCACATACCTCACATTCTCCTGCCTCTCTTATCAATGACACACTGGGAGAGGTCCTTTACTGGCCGGCTCACAATTACATTTCTCAGGAGTGCCTCATCTAGAGGAAAGGGGAAGGTTGACAATGGACAACCCTGGCATTTCCCTCAGGAGCCGTGTCTAAACATGATGCCTGGTGAAAAGCTACTGAAATGGCCTTCAGCTTTGCTCCAGCCAGACAAACGTGGCAGAATGAGAGGGACTGCGTCTTGAAGTAGCTGGTATTAGGCTGCGAAATGAAGTCCTGCTCACAGACCCTGTAGATAATGGACATCTTGGGTTGTGGAGGGGCCCCCTCAGGGCCATTTCGAGCTCTCGTAGAGAGCACACAAACAGGGACTAGAGGAGGATTTAGCCTTCCTTTAGAGATGGAGTAGAGGCTTAGACCCTGTGGAGCACACAGTGTGATCCTCATGTCTGTGGTTGAAAGTATCTGTGGACTGTTGGACAGAGAATTTGTTTGACTTAGTGGGTATCAGTTTATATTACAAAAAGAAGGTAACCAATTGCTATTGTTAGCCCAGGGAGATGTTGTAAATTATCCTTATGGTTTTAGACAGTGATAGCTTATTGTTGCACACAGTGTCATTGTGCATGAGACTCTCTTCTCGTGCAGCCGTGCTTTGCCTTTTACCATGGGAGTCTCTAGGCAGGTTTAAATGTTGATGTTGGAAAGCCCCAAGCAATCTTTTCTCGAGCATGGCTTTTACCTACTAAACTAACCCCGGATGCCGGCTAAAAATAGAACCTTTGTGAGCACAGCTTTAGCAGAGAGAAAAAAGATGTGGTTACTCATCAGTGAATTGAAAAAACAAGTGGAGCAGACAAGTGTCTTTGCCCTTCCAGTGTGAACTAAA
The DNA here is from genome assembly GCA_943590825.1 of Bovichtus diacanthus. Taxonomy (NCBI): domain Eukaryota; kingdom Metazoa; phylum Chordata; class Actinopteri; order Perciformes; family Bovichtidae; genus Bovichtus; species Bovichtus diacanthus. The sequence continues at coordinate 4,419,129 of CALSBV010010214.1, forward strand.
ACAGAGAAGGCCTCCGAGAATAAAGCAGGCCATGATTGCACCAGGTAAGACAAAGCAGGCGGCGTGCAGAGACCACAGAGAATCCCTTATGAAGTGGCCTACCCCTTGCCTCCAGCTGAGCCTTTCACTGTGCTGTTGTTTCTAGGGGGCTTGGATGGCAGTTTAGATTAGATCGTACTGAGTAATGGATTGGAGCTGACGAAAACCTGCTGCAGCTCAACATCACTACAGCCAGGATCCGTGCACTGCTGAGGATCTGGCTGGTTTATTCGGATCAATTTGAGTTGCCCTCATTGTTAATAACCCTGGTATATTCATGCTAACATTGTTCTCCTCTAATCTGTATTCATGTGAGTATTTCATTCAATCCCTTTGCAAAGCCGACCCTAAATCCTTGCCAATCACATTTTGCTACTTCATAATTCTCCAATTGAATATGCCATGAATGACTTTTTCAGTCTCTCTCAAAACTGAGCCGTGCCGGTTATATTGTTGTTAGATTTTATTTTGCATTTAAATGTAAAAATGTCTAGTTTCTCTATTGTTTGTTCTATAAAATGTGGTAGGAATAAATGTCCATTTTTTGCAAATTTATAATCCAAGATAATCAATTACAAAAATATGGCAGGATAAAAAAAAAAAAGAAAAAAAAGAAACCCTACAGCTGTATAGGTACTGAAGCAAAGCGTGATAATTTGTATGTTTATCCTTAGACAGGTTTTGATTTAAAAACTACAGAGATGAGCTTGGATTTGGGTAAATGTGGGAGTGATTGGAATGAATCAAAAGGCTGTTCGGAAAATTAAGAGAGAGCAGGGAAAAAAGCTGTGTTTAGTAACAGAAACCTGCTGTGTGGCCATTGTGGGGGATGATGTGTTAATCGAGCCACAAACTGTGTGGATTTTCAGGCCAGAGGTCTCATTTAAACAGCCTTGGAAAAGAGAAATGTATTTTAGCAGGCCCTGCTGGCTGCTGGTCCTTGACTCCATTGCAGTAATGTAAATGGTGGATTAGGTGACGTTGTCTGGGACCCCCTCAACCCCTCTCCAGCCACTACCCCCTCCTTCTCTTTTCCATTAAGACAGCTGGTATCTTTCAAAGGGTCCTGGCCCAGTGATTGATGTGTAATAGCTCCAAGCCTCACCTGCCCGCTCACAGCGTTATTCATCGGCCAGGCAGCCAGCGCTGCTTTCTACTAAGCACTTTGTTTCCCCGGTTGTTGGTGGAGAGCCTTTCCTCTCGCTCTCTCTCTCTCTGTCTCACTTCCTATTTCTCTTCCCTGTCAGTCATCAATACATTATGACTTTTCATTGCCACAGTGTTACTACTTTTATTCACACTGACTCACTCGTTTTTACTCACTCAATTTTTTCAACTTCAAATTGCTCTGTTATCTGCATCAAACGGCAGCAACCGATGTGCAACAAATTAACCATGGACACTTGGACATATTGTTAATTGACTAGCAACAGTCAATTCAGAACAAGCACATGTCCGTATAGGGATTTATTTATCTATTAAATAAATACAATTCTGTTAACGTCAGCAAGGTAATTGGAGATACAGACTTTGGAATGAGGCAGTATCCAGATGCAAACTCATAGCATCTAGATTGTAAAGATACTTATAGAGGCTTATAGCAGTCCACAACATCAAAGGAGAATGGGCCAGCCCTCCATTTGCAACAGTTCAGGGTCCTCGTTGCTCTCAGTGGAAGAGGCTTATGTTACTGATTAGAGGAGAGAAGAGGTGCTTAGCTCATACACAGATTCTGGCAGCTCCCAGGATTAGAGCTGTGCTATCAAATGGTACCTTCATCAATGTTTTCATGTTCCTCACACCTCCGAGACATGCTGCTGGATATGGACACAGAAGGGGCCACAGTATGTATTTTGGCACACCAACGGAGGTGTGTATCCGCCTTGGGTGTGTGTGTCCGCCCTTGCACACAATGCATGCACATGCGTGCAAACTCTCCCGAGCCCTCGCGTCCTGTGTGTGCGCTAATGTGTTCTTGTGTGTATATGCCGGCAGCCCCGTGGTCGCCGTGGTAACTCATCATTAGGTGATTAATGGGGCTGTGACGAGGCTGCGGTTTAATCAGGCCCGGTGTTTGTGTTGAAGCCGACGACAAGAGCAGCTGCCCTGTCAGTTGGTGTCTGCTCACGAGATGACAGCACCCACTGCTGAGGAGCGCCGTTGTCAAGTATGTGTGTGTGTGTGTGTGTGTGTGTGTGTGTGTGTGTGTGTGTGTGTCAACATCCTTTATCCCTCTTTCTGTCTATTCTTCACCTCACATTCTTTCTCACCCTCTCAATAAATGCACGTCCAACTTGCAGACATGCGGTGCAATTTTCACTCAAAGTCCGCTCTACCTGGCTCAATCTCAAACCCTCCTCCTTTTTCTGCTCTCCCTCTCCCACCCTGCTATCACTACCATGGTAACGCGGGTGCTGATTGCCTGGTCTGATCCCTCTGGGGGCTGTAATAACTATTTCTAGTTAATTTGTTGCGGTGGGGGTGGAGGGGTAAACACTGGCAGTAAATGAGAAGCCTCCTTTGTAGGCGCAGTGTGTAGGGGCAGTGTGGAGCAGACAGCGTGCTGCTTCAGCTTTGCCCACTTCACTGTTTATGGAGGATTTCATTATGGCATGAGAAAGCGGTAGCTGGGTTCCTTTTAGAGTGAACGACGATAGCTGAAAATGGCAGCGGACTGGTCATAGTAAATGACTGGCTCAGACTCTCCTCTCCCTTTCCTTACCCAGTGGATTGCTGTGTTCTTCCCTCCAGAGCTGTCACTTCACATTAACACAGTGGTGACTGTCAGCCAGGGCAGAGGGTTGGGGTGGGGTGCAGTCCAGTAAGCCAGAGTACACACATGCACGCACGCACACACACGCACAACTACACACAGACGCACACAGATGAGTAAAATTGAGCCTGGTGTCATCACAGATGGTCTGCAGAAACGCTAGCCAGTTAACTCCGTCATTGAGTGTTATGCTGTGTCTCTCCGGTGGCATTGCAAACGACAAGCAGAGTCTTGTGCCGAAAAGCCCCTCGACACATTATCTCTCAGGAATTCTATTGGCTGCCAGCCTCATGCTCAATGCAGCACTACCTCTTTATGCTTATTCAGTTATGACTTCCCTTAAGCTTATTGTGTTACAGCACTTGTCATTCTAGTTTTCTCACTCTCTTTTTTTTCCATTCTCTTAACCTTTAATAACTCTGTTTTACTGCCTCTCTGAAAGAAGGGAAATATGTTTGCGCAGGAAGCTAAGAGATTCTGTTCTTTGATAAAGCTACTCAGTGCTCTCCAGAGTATACATGGTTGTGGAGGGGAGTGCCACCAATTACTGTGATGTTGAGAAGAGTCAGCACAGCTGTCTGATCTCTAGGAACTAAGTTCTTGTATTTCTCACCCACAAAAGATCTCCTCTAGCACAAAACAACCATTTTTACTTGTAGCTCATTTTCTGTAAGGATAATAGCTATTGACATGGGGTTATGCTAATTGTCCTTCTTCTCTTGTCCACAGCTTTTCTGAAACACTGGGGTTGTTGGTGTGGCCAAATTTTCCCTGGATTTGACTGGTAAATTCAGAAGACTGAAGCCCAGGCTCACAGTCTACCTTTCACGGAGGCCCAGCCGTGAGAGGACTGAGGAAGGCACGTGGCGGATCATGACGGCCGACAAAGAGAAGGAGAGGGAGAAAGAGCGGGACAGGGACAGAGACAGGGACAGGGACAAGAGAGAGTCTGGTAAGTCCCGCCGGCAGGACGGGGACCGTGAAAGCGAGAGCTCCAGGCCCCGACGCAGTTGTACGCTGGAGGGCGGGGCCAAGAACTATGCAGAGAGCGAACACAGTGAAGATGAGGACAACGAAAATGGCAGCACAGGTGGAGGAAGCGGCACGGCCGAGGAGGCCGGTAAGAAGGGCAAGAAGAAGACGCCTAAGAAGAAGTCACGCTACGAGCGCACAGAGAACGGAGAAATCACGTCCTTCATCACAGAAGACGATGTTGTTTACAGACCCGGAGGTAAGTCCTTGTCACGGCTAATCTAATTGTGTCAGCTCATCTGCATAGCCACCAACTGCAGTGAGCACAAGTCAATCTCAATTAATCAATTTCCCAGTTTACCAATAATCACCTTCTTAAAATCACATTCACTATATCCCAATTTGTTCTCAGTTTTTTTTTTTATAGAATTAAGACACATTTTTAATTACTTCAGGACTCATTTTTTGTTTCCTAAAGAAACCGTCATCTCTGTTGCAATAAGCTGCAGAGTTATTGCAGATTCTCCAGAGTAGCAACTCTAACAGCAGAAGTACTCCCTCAGGCTAAAGGCCAATGCATCATACAATCAATTCCAAGTTGACCCACTCTGTGCTTTGTCTTGGCCTAAGTCAATAAAGCAAAGTGGTGCTTCACTAGATGATGTGATAGTGACGACAGCCATGATAATGATTTCATCCCAACACCATCTGACTCACTGAAAGTATGCTCTCTACTGTGGGGCCAAAAGGGTCTCCAGTTTCCTGGAGAGATGTTTAAGCTGCGGTACAATGTCTTTACTACGTCTGACGTGTGAGGCTAAAAAGAGAACCAACCTTTTCCGCAGTTCTAAACATCGGCTCTCTTTCACCTACTGTTTAGAAATTGGTTGTATTAGAGGGGGTAATGTCAACACTCACTCTCAGAATGAAGCCAGGTTAACTAGTTGTGTGTGTGTGTGTGTGTGTGTGTGTGTGTGTAGTCTGTTCTTGCTGCTCCTGCTCAGTGCTATCCACCTTGCAACTAAATTATTGCAGCCCTCATAGCCTTTGCGTTTATCTAGCAGCAAGCAAAAGGTCAAGTATGGGAGGGGGGTGGGGGGTGGCCCACATTGCCTGGGTACTTAATAGGAAGACGTATGAAATTACAGCCAGTGTGTTAGGTTATTTTCTTCTCCATCTACCTACCGATACACACATCCACACTAACACTCAGCCCTACTTCTTCTTTTCAACTACTAAAGAGACAACTTCAAGTAGGTGCAGTGAAACAGCCAGACCTCCCCGCCCTACACTTTCCTTCTAGCTGCGTAATCTTGTTGGCTAAATTATCTCTGCACTGGTATCAGTGGAGGTCCTCAAGCAAGCAGTCACACTGAACCCAAGTGTTGTTGTTGCTCACTCTCTATTTCTGTCTCTCTAACTCTCTGCAACGGACTCCATTCAAGCATTTTTAGCGCCGCATTTCATGTTTAATAGAGAGAGCACCGGCGCTTTGTCTCATAGTTAACCATGCGAAGAGGGGGGAGTAAAGAGGCAGAGAGGGGGGTGGAAAAAAACAGAAGCAGTCAGTCACATCAATGAAACATTCAAAAGGCATATAAACAAAGTCGACCGTCTCAGTGGATTAGCCCTGCCGAATATTTATATTTCCACATCCGAGCGCACAGCACAGCCTGTGTCTGCTTGATGGGGAATATTTATGTTTCCTGTCTTCTCCTTCAATTAGTTTGACAGGCCTATAGCGGACCAAGTGTCACAGCCTGCTCTCACCACATAGACCGGAGCTGCTTTTAGATTGGTTTAGATTAGGGATGAGCCAGGATTGGGTGGTGGGTGGCCCCAGAACACTAGTTTGTAATTTACCTCCTTTTGTCAACGTAGAAGATCCTCCACCTCAGCTACTGACCTCCTGCTGTCTCCTCTGCTCATTGTTCAAGTGATAAGCCGTGTGCGTGTGCGTGTGCGTGTGCGTGTGCGTGTGCGTGTGCGTGCGTGTGCGTGCGTGCGTGCGTGTGTGTGTGTGTGTGCAGTACACATTTTCCTCCTCCTGGTTGGTCATTGGTAGCAGCCTTCTTGCAATCAGATTTGATGTGTGCAGCTTAGGCAGGCACAAAGCCTGCAATGGATTATGCTTTACTAAATGTTAAATCCTTTTATAGCCGTCTAGTGACACACAATATGTAAAACTAACCACCCCTGGAGAGGGATTTGCACCGCCCCAGACATGGGGGAGAGGGAAGAAGTCGGTGGTGGTAAGCGGTGCAGAAAAGGAAAGAAATTGTGAACCAAAATACTGTTTAAATTGCTTTTGTCATGAGGAGCTTTAGAAACATACAGGCCCATGTCATCACATAAGAAATAACAGGTAAGCTAGTATTGAGACGGCCTGCACACTCCCAATCTCCAGCCACCTTCCAATCTCTCTGCTCAGCCTTTCTATCCATTGAAGATGGGTTCAGGCGGCTTAGTGCGCATTGATTGGATGGGGAAGGCTGGAAGGAGATGTGCAATTGGCCAATAGCTGGACCTGCAGCTAACTATAGCTCTGCTGCTGTTTTAAAAAGGATGGAGGAGTGTGTCTGTGGTGGTGGCCGGGGGACTCTGTCCGGGCCCTTGGTATGGTCGGCTGCTGGGGCGATCAGCCGGATGCAGTGCAAACAGACATGCCAAATCGATCTGTGCCCTGTGGCTGAGCTCTCGCCACTGCCCCAGGCTCGGCCAGACACCTCCAAAGCCTGTTCTCTGAACTCATCTTCCCCCCAGATTATAGATCCTCTCTCTGGAGATTATACACACAGCCATGGGGGGATCAATAGGAGACACCCTAGGAGCACGGAGACACCCTAGAAGCACAGAGACACACAAAACTTGTCGGTACACACACACACACGGTACACTGATAACCAGTATTTCTGCACACTCACAAGTGTACTGTAACGCATATACGTGCACACACCAACACTTATACAAGGCATGCTTTTAACAGTCACAGACATGGTTCCTATCTCTGACAAGCACACTCCTCCAACACACACAGGCTCAGTGAAAAACACACGCACAGTACTATCCACATTGCTCATCCCTTCTCTCCACTGCAGCAGGACTCTGCTTGATGCTGCAGGCGGCTGGTTGCCATAGCATGGCTCCTTCCTTCCTAACTGACTGGCTGACTAGTCTGTTTAAAATGGAGAGCGCTAATGGAAACCACCTGCCCTCCCTCCACTCCTTCTGCCCCTCTACCTCGCTTTATGTCACACAACATGGCTGCCACAGCCAGCCCATTGAGTTTCAGGGCGATACAGATGAGATTTGATTGGATTCAATCATTTTCTCTTTGAAAGTGATAGGTTTGTGTTGTGAGTGCAGTGTATAATACAGAGCAATTGCAGGCTAGTCTGAGAAAAACACCTTGTGTGTATGAGTGTTGGGGGAGCTGTTGATGTGGACAGCTGGCACTTCTTGCCGCAGCCACCACAGAACCCTGGGGAGTGTGTGTGTGTCACTGTATGTGTCGTTCACACACAGTGCAGCAGGAGTATGTCTGTCACACACATGTAGATTTGGATAACCAGCCCTCCCTCCCTCCTCTTTTCTTTAAACTCAAACCAACTGTTGGCAGTCGCACAAACCTGCCATGTTCTTTATGTTTGCAAGAGCTTCAGTTTTTCTTTTTTTAATATATGTCAGCTGTAATTTTCTTCATGTTGTATATAATGTATACCGTCATTGCTGCTTATATGGATAGGCGGGGAGCTCCAGTCGCTCATGACGGGGGAGGGGGGATACCGTTCATCTGCACACACTGTGATGACATAGAGCCTGTTGAAAATTGGCAAAGTATCCCTTTAAAGGGACAGTTAATCCCAAAATCAAAAGTACGTATTTTTCCTCTTACCTGTAGTGCTAGTTATCAATCTAGATTGTTTTGGTGTGAGTGTTGGAGATATCAACTGTAGAGATGTTTGCCTTCTCTTGAATATAATGATACTGAATAGCTCCCAGCTAGTGGTGCTTAAAGCGGGAAAAAACACATTTGAAAAAACAGCAATGTATCTTTCCAGAAATCATGAACCAGTTCTCAAGACAATCAACAGACCTTGTTGTGAGCAGTATCATGTAAGAATTTTTTTTCTTCTTCTATCAAACACACCTGCACATATGTCCAACACTCTGCAACGCACACCAAAACAATCTAGATTGATAAATAGCACTACAGATAAGAGGAAACATATTAATGTCCCTTTGAAAATACAAGTGAATTTTGCATAAATGTAAAATATAATTCCACTAAAGCTCTCTTTCCAGGACAGCGAGTGTAGGGGCTTAGCTGACTGACTTCTTCTTTGCAGTTGCTCTAATATACCAAAGCTCTAAATATTGTTACATTCTGCCATTTGGAGTTAGAAAAATGACTTTTTACCTTTTTTTAAACGTGAATTGTAATGTAATGTAACGACCATAGAATTCCATCATCTATCAGATTTGCACTTCCAATAATTTTTATTTTGATATTTAAATGCCTATTTTTCAGATGAATATTTGAGTAAAATAACTACACTCCATAGGAACACAACACATCTAAATTCAGCTCTCAGTACGGATCCTCTTGAGAAGTCCGTATATTGTGGTTCAGTATGTGTTAGATTGGTTGTTCTAGAGCCAAGACACCGTAGGCTAGAGCTCGATTAGCATAACACATCCCATGTGCTATAAAGGCTAGCTGTCGATCAGTTTGCTGTTTCCAGTCAAACTAACATTAGGGACAAGCCCTTGCAGTCATCTCGTATTGTAACATAGCAGTGTGAATCTGTCGCTAACTGAACAGATCTATTTTTAAAATGCCCTCTCTGCTTTCCCATCTCTCCCCACGCGAGAGACTCTGGGAAAAGGGCTTTTTAGTGAAATCCAACCACCTGCCGACTGCTAAATGAGAAAGCGTGGGCTAGCCGAGAGGGAAAGGAGAGGAGGAAGAGGGGGGGTGTTGTCAAAGAGCCTCTGTTCTCCCCTAGGAGCTCAGTCAGCTGTAGGCCTGCCCTATTGTAGAGAGCTGATGGTATCTCTTGCCAGGTATTTCCCACTGCTTTTCCAGTGAGAAGAAGGGACAGTTGTTGGGCTTGTGGATGAGGAGAGAGGAAGGAAAATTGGTGGAAAAAATCGAAATGTCCGTGTGCCTCAAAGCCTTGACTGCCTGTCACGCCACCCCACTGGGACAGGCCCAGCAGGAAGTGGCACGGGGTAGCCTTGGTCATCGGCTGGTCTCCCTTGCAGAGCCGCTGCGGTCTGTGCTGGATCAGTAATAACACCAGTCTCTGTCTTTCTTCCAAGCTCTCTGTCTCTCTTGGCCCTCTAGTCCCCTCACACCCCTGAGGTTCCATTATTACATTCCTTGTGCTATTTAATTTTAGGATCAGTACGCTCAAGGGGGGTAGCTTTGCTAAATCTGTGCACTACTCTGCTGTGTGTGTGTGTGTGTTCGTGCTCTGCCAGTTTGAGCCGAGCACCCCTTTTAACAATGCAGGTGCGTCCTGCCTCATGGCTAACGCTTACCACCTGCAAACACAGCTTAAACAAGCGCTCCTCTTGATTTAATGAGCCTGTCTTGTATCCTAAAATATGCTCATATTCTTGATGTGTGTAGCTGATCTCATTCCACAGCACCAACCCCCCCCATCCCTGTTTACAAAACATTGGCATATATGACGGTGTTCACAATGTGACTTTTCCATTGTTGGTGGCTCGTAAAAGAAAGCCAAGCTGATATTATCTAGGAACTCCCCCTCCCCTCTGCTGAAATGCTGCAGCAAATTAAACAGCATCTTATTTGCTTGATACAGAGAGTAGGACATGGCTCTTTCGCTGAGGCTAGGTGTGTTTTAGATTAGACATGCTTGGCAGCCATGAGAGAATGGCTGTCTGAACAATGAGCTACAGCTGAGAAAATTGGTGTGTGTGTGTGTGTGTGTGTGTGTGTGTGTGTGTGTGTGTGTGTG
>CALSBV010010214.1:4428912-4455473 GCA_943590825.1 Bovichtus diacanthus
TGTGTGTGTGTGTGTGTGTGTGTGTGTGTGTGTGTGTGTGTGTGTGTCACGAGGTTATAACAATGACTATTCTGTCGCTTGAACTCAGCAGTGACAATGTAATTGGAGAAACAGTGACTGCCAGGATCAGGTTTCAGTGAAGTGCTCGGGTCTGAGGAACTGCGCTCAGTAGCTTCATGATTATCTCCCTGTGTCAAAGTGTTGAACTTTCTCTCGCTCTCTATCTGTCTGGGTGGCGTGGCGTGGCGGCAGTGGATTGGAGGGTGTAGAAGAAGTTAAAGTTAACAGCTGCGGAGGGAGTGAGAGCCCTCTACTACAAAGGCCCTGCTGTGGTTCTCCCTCCTACAGCAAAGGCTCCATCCATCCAACGAGCACACACTTCAACCCCTAAGAAAACTGCCCATCCCCCCACATAGACCCCCGCCACAGCTAAACCTCTCGTCCCTCCCCTTTCCACTTCTCCACTTGAGCGAGGAGACCCACTTCCAAATGCACAAAATGGCAGGAATGTTTAACAAGCTAGGCAGACCCTGGAGGAACCCTGTGGCCCGCTTCGGCGAGCCCCCCACCCTCACCCCACCAAACCTCCCTGAGATCCGTCGCCTCCTTTTCGTTGAAACGGCAGAGTCTGGAGCATTAACTGGGTTTTAGCTTTCACATTCATTGAGATTCTTGTTATAGTCGATCTCACAGAAATGCCCTTGAGGTAGTCGACTTTTAGTGCCCAGGATGAATTCAAAATGTGCTTTTGACGTTCGAAGAATAGACTTGCTTGCTGTCTGTGAATGATTAAACTAGATCCCGGCCTCTTTTTTCCCCACCACCTATCTTTTTCACTCTCGCTGTCTGTTCTTTATGCCTGTTGATGTCCTCTGGGGTGTAGACACGGAGACCTGGCCCCTCTAAATGAATGTGCCGACGAGGTGAAGGGACACTAAACCCTAATTCCCCCGATTTGACTCCTTCGAAACATGTCATCTCATTCAGATTAGTCTCTTTTGTTCTCGGCCCTCCCCCCACTCCCTCCCTCTTGCTCCCTCCTCCTCCTCCACCCGCTTCTCTCCGTCTCTCTCAACACACACACCAACGCACACTGTGTTGCTCAAAGATCACACAATAGCACTGATGGATATTTTCATTCATGTTATCTTGTAAATGACTTCCAGGGATGGTGTAGAGGAGGGAGAAAAGGAGTGAGCGGGGAAAAGCGAGAAGAGGGCAGTAGTGAGAGAGATATAATGCGTCACTCAGAGCCAGCAAGGGCGATAAACCCCCCTCCCCTTAGAACAGCTCATTCAGCCCACAGCAGATAACAAGCCCACCCTGGGGTTACACACACACACACACACACACACACACACACACACACACATACACACACAGTGCCTCTCAAAAAAACAAAGCCCATGTCACAGACACACTCGTACACACCAGCCCCTCTACAAATGGTATCTTGGGTGTCATAGCCATTTAATATCTTTGCCACCCCTCTTTTCCTCTGCAAGCGGTAAGATAAACCACAGCCAGATCGATAACTCTGTTGACACAAACAAATAAATAACAGATGATGGCACTGTCGGTCACTGGAAAAAGCTAGCCGCTCATCTTTTGTTAGGGAAAGGGTAGCATAGTCCTTCTGCAAGGAGCAGCGCAGCATTTTGTTTTGGTGAAATGAGCATCTGCACTTTGTGTTGTCAGTGCAAATCTTACCTAGGGTAGCTTTTTTGAATCAAAACTTCAGATATTATCTATCTTCATGGCCTTGTGTGCGTGTTAATGCAAACAAGAGTGCTAAGCTACATTGAACCAACGACAGTCAAATGGCTTGTTGGATTGCTTCCATCTGAAACGAAGGTCAATTTTCAGTGTGTGATGTATTTTTCAATCAATTAAGCGTCAGTGGCTCTTGATTGCTTTTCCCGCTGCACAAGCAAGAGCGGTCCTTTATGGGTTATTATTTAAACCAAAATAGACCTTTTTTTTTTTACTCTGTTTGATCACACTCCTGTTTTTGTGTTTCAGCTAAAATCAAAAGGTGAATGGGAGACTATTATGCTAATTCGCCTTTTGTGGATTCAAATCTCTTTTTCTATAATAATTCTAACCCTTGGCTGTTTCTTGAAAGTACTGTGCCAGGCTTAGTGGTAACCATTAGCCATGTCCCCCGCCTTCTCCTCCTTTTCTTCTCCACAGAAGTGGCTGTGTGTGTTTTTGTCCTCTGCAGCGTGAATGTTTTTGTTAAGGGGATGAGGGTTCACGACCTGGCCATACCACCAGTCACATTCAATTTAACAGCACAGCCGGCCAGGGCCACCTCCTCACACACAATGTGAGGGGGCTGCGTTTAACACTTGTGAGGGTTATGTAATTTGGCAACATTTTTAAAACATGAGAGGACAGAAGGTGAATTTATTTTCTTTGTTTAACCGCTCAGCTAATCAAAGTTATTTGGACATATACAGTATAGGTGCAATGACAGAAGTTGTCATTTTGTAGGAACGGGTTACAGTGATGACTGGGGGGTGGAATGGGGTTAAAGCCAGTATTACTCACTGGTGTATAAATGAAGTGGAACAATAACATAATTCCCCTTGGGCGTAATGTTTGCTTTGGAAAGGCAACCTTGTAGTGCTCCAAAAGTCCTTAATCCTATTACCCGCATTCCAATTGAATTTGACTCAAGGAGAAAAAATGTCTTTTCAGCAGAGGTAACGGCACACAAAATAATATATTACTGAGTCTGGCTGCATAAAAACATTAAAGCTTTGTGAAGTGTGAACATCTTCTTTCAAAATCACTTTATTTTCTTCTCCTCTCTCACTTGCAGATTGTGTGTACATTGAAAGTCGGCGGCCCAACACTCCCTACTTCATTTGTAGCATTCAGGATTTCAAGCTGGTGAGTACATTTTCACTTCCTGTCTGTCCTGTTTTATGACCTTGTGTCCTCAAACTGGCCTGAGGTTCACCTCTGATCTGCCCACCCATCCCGTGCTGCAAGCTGCAATGTCGTGTGCACCAAAATAAGGAGATATTAGTGCAGAGTTGCACATTTTTGTTACACTGTGATAGTCTGATGAGAATTGAATACAAATCATACTAAAATGTAATTTATAATCAGTTTATATCCTGAGGTTTCAGGATCGTGTGGAAAAATAAAAATCCCTCTGAGTATCAGACTTGAATATTAACTACCTTTGCGATCCACTGGCAGTGTAATAATGCTTGTAATGGAAATAAAGATGTTTGTCGATGCACTTAATTGATTTAACGAAGGAGACCGTCACCAGTTTTCAATTGATTTTTTTTTTTACAGCCTAATGTGGCCAAATTGCCTCTTTTGCTGAATAAAGAAAGAAATTACTTTTTAATTTGCTACCGAGAATGGCTGATTCATCAGGCTCAGTCAGTTTAGTGAAGTGGTGCTTTGTTTCCTCTGCAATAGGACACCTAAAATGTATCACACAGACACATTTATTTTCCCACACTGCATTTTCTGTTTGCTAAAGGGGAAGTTACAATTGAGGTCACCCGACAGATTTGTCTTTGTTCATGTTGATGAACAAGGATGTAACCAAAATGTGGTTAGATAGTTTGCTACACTGTAGTCGACTCTAACGACATGCTGCTTGCTTTAGAAATCATGAATGTCTCACAGCTACCTGCAAGCCACACAACCTTCAAAAAAAAAAAAAATCAATTCATAATCTTGAATGCTGTATTAACAAACTGGGTGTTTTTACACGTCGAATAATAATTGTTGGCTCAATGTGGAATTTTTCTCAGAGTTCAGTGCAACTAAACAAGTGTTCCTTTTGGCTGAGGACATTTGCCGGTCAAAGTTCACAGAATGCAAACTTACCGGTAAGGCTTGAAATTGATCGTTTTTAATTGGTCCTTTGTAAGGTTTCCAGCTGCCATGAATAGGGAGCGAAAAATCTACCATTTAATGCGCAAAGACTGCTGGGAATATGTTATCGATGGGTATATGTTGCCAAACGAAGCAGCAAGCCTGCTGGGGTGAGCATTGCCTGTCTTTTAACAGATTGGTTGTCTAAGCAGAGTGCAGAGGGCTCGGTGAGGGGGCGGCCAGGCCCCAGGGGGCCAAAGTAATGGCTGCCAACAGCCAGGGTGATGATGGGAGGTCAGCTCCGAGGCCACACACGCACACACCACTTTTGGAAAAGGTGGACTAGTGTGTATGTATATGTGTGTGTGTGTATGCATTGGAGGTAGGTGTGTTGGCACTTTAGTTTCATGTGTGAATACTTTTATGTGTGAAGGGCAGTTGCTGTGTGTAGAAGGGGTTTTAAGGTGAGCTGGAGGCCTTGCAGAGGGGAGGACAGCCAGGCCCCACAGCAGTAGGGCTTTAATCGGATTGCTGCTAGAGAGTGCTGAGGATGGCAGGAACCCCTCCTCGTGCACACACACGCGGATACACACACTCACACAAAAACCTCATGCACCTGCACCTTGATTAAGAGCGCCAGAAGAGGTCTGGGGCAGACAGAGGTAATTGTCCAGGGAGGGAGAGAGAATACAGGCTCTATTAGCTGACCCTCTTTTCTCTCTTTCTCTCTCTCTGCGTTTCTCGCTCTCTGTTACTCCCCCCCCCCCACCATCCATCTGTAATTAATGAACAGCCATCTGCATGCCTGTATGTGTTTGAGCAGACTGTACCCTTGTCCTCCTATGTTAAAACAACAAGCCCCGCTGGCTCTCTAAACAAGTACAGCGTATTTCAATGAGCTCACTTTGTCGCTGGGCTAGAAATCATAACAAGATTGGCACTATGCTAGCTACATTAAATACTCCTAATCTCTATTTACTAGACCAGCACAAAATGCTCTTTTAAGATGATAGCTTGTAGGTTGTAATTGCATACGTTGGGAAAAGTACCATCGAGCTGGCCAAACTAAAATCTACTCTTGTCACCCTGCTCTCAAAAGTGGGACATAGACGTGTGCCTTCTGGGAGAGAGAAAAATGTCATCCACTCATTGTGCTCTTTTGTGGGACATAATGGTCAGTGTAATATCATTTCCTTCTATTGCCACAATATCTTGAAAAGGAGAGACAACAGGCAACTTGAGATCTCTGTAAGGTGCATTTGACGTCAACTCATTCTCTTTATTTCCTCTCCTCTCATCCCCTCCCTGCCTCAGTCTCCAACCCCCACTTTTTCTTGCTGCACAAATTATCGATCAACCCCCCTTTGTGTGGGGAAACGGGGCTTTGGAGGCGCAGCATAGGGGGAGGAAATTTCATTGGTCCTGAACCAAACAACCTCATCAATATTGCCCGTCTCGCACCCTTCTCCCCTCTCCCTGTCTCTCTCTCCTCCCTTAGTCTTTAGGCTGTAACAGTCTCACTCGTGTACTTTATCTAATGACCTGTGAATCCAATTAGTGGTGTGTAGAAATCCTGAATGCTGCCATCAATCTCTCCTGCGTTGTGAAGAACAGGAATTGAAGCTCGCCTCTCTGTGTCTCTATATCTTTCTCTCACTGTGATTGTGAGACCAGTCTTGTTGCATGTATAAGTGCTTCCTTGTTGCTTCTGTACATAAACGGCGCTCATTCAGCAATACCCCACGCAAAAAATTTTAAAAAATCTATCGTGCAGCATTATTGGGGTCATTTTGAACATTTTCACATCAATCCCCTTAGTTTGTTTACTCAACAGTGGCAGCTGTGGTGCCCACTGTGACCTCTGTGACATATTGATCCAGCCATATAGATTTCAGTCACCCGCCTCCCTCCTAAAATGTCTGCCCAGATACAGAGGTGACCAGTAGGAGGCCATTTTAACCGTTAGAGGTAATAAACAAAGTCAGGAATGGAAGCAAGACATTGAACGGAAGCAAGTCAATAATTAATTATCTTCTGAGCCAATGCTTAGATTATTATAAAAGGTGAACATTTAGTAACAATAGAAGCAATTATTTGCAAAACTACATGACAACATACACATTTGAAGCAGTAAGACAACAGCACTACAAGAGAAATATACGATGGAACAATTCAAAATGTGAATTGGGGACTAAAATTGCAGCTGTCACTACAAATGCACACGAAACTAGTCAATAAAAAGGTGTATTAAAATCTGTCTTTTATTCCCTCGCATGTGATCAATTAGGTCAATTACGGGCCAGCAATTCTCCGGTGTGTTTCCCCACAAGGGCTAGTCTCAGTTTACACCCGGTGCCATGACCTTGTAATCTGTTTACAATCTATATTTGATGAGAGTAATGCAGTGAGCTGGTGTGCGTTTGTGTGTTTATACATGTGTATGTTTGTCATTATGTTTACATGCAACTTCTATTCAATCATGCATTTTGTGCACATATAAATGGTTCAACACGACACTTGCACACTGAGTTGCCTTTTGTTGTGAGACAATAAGCCATCTGACAGCGGCTGAGCCCTGAACAATCTGCAGCCATATCTCCCTGTTGACCCTGGCTTCACTAATCCATCCTGCTTTTCTTACCTCGATTGTCTCCTCTGTCTCCATTTCTCTCACTCTCTCATGTGTCTGTTTCTACACTTCATCCCCCCCTCGTCCCCACTCCTCTTTATCTGCTGTCACTCACCTCCCTCCCTCGCTCCTCCCATCCCATGTTCTAGTCATTGTGTCCATGTCCTCGATGCTCATTCCCCCCCCCCCCCCCCCCGCCTCCCTCTCTGCTTGTATCTAACCTCATTTGCTGTTATTGGCCGAGTCAGCTGTGTTCCATCCTCCCTCCCTTCCTTCCCCACATCCCTCTCTCTTACTCCCTCTGCTTTCTCCCTGTCTCCCTCTCTCTTTCGCTAATGTAGTGATTGCAGCGTTTTTCCCTCCGGGAACGCGGGATTGAGGAGCCCAGTACGTCAACATGCACGCACGCACACACACACACACACCCACACACACACATCTCTCTGTCACACACAAATACTCCCGGATCTCCCTGCTTATAGACATTTAATTAGATGCCATGTACAATGCAATTATCGTGCCAGGAGTCCAGCTCAGATGTTAAAGGCCTGATCATCTTAAAAGGATGAGGGATTTTCTTTGTCGTATATAACCACCAGTATACTGTGTGTGTACTGTATCCATTTGTTCTCATTTTGTGTCATCAGTTTGAAATCATAATGTAAGGTTATAGTCCTCTCAAGGTTGTGCGTGCTCTGTTTGCACTGTGAGATGTGTGCAAGCAGATCTACGTTAGGCTTTTGTCTGTTGAAAACATGCTGTGATGGAGTGTGTTTGTTCGGGTTCAGCATTGTCAAACAACATGCCCATCACATGCACATTTTTTACGCGTGTGTGTAATTGAAAGTAATTGATGTGTGTTAATCAAATTGATGAGATGTGTTTAAACAAAAGGTGTGCTTACAATGAAAACTGAATTGGCTATAAACTGTAGCTCCTATTGATCCATCTCTCATTCAAGATTTGTTCATGTGTCGCGCAAACTCTAGATGCCTAATCAGTCAGGATAAACATGATACATTGTTTTAACTGACCCTAAAAACCACCCTGATCACTCGTATTGCTAGCGTATCGCAGCTAACTGTGATTTCAGATTTATTTTTTATACATATCGCCCTTTATTCATATTGACACTCTCTTAGCTGGGAACTGTCAAATGAAACAGACACAGTATTAAATTATCTCTTCAAAATTGGTGTCAGTTCTGCATTTATCTACTAAGAAATGAATTTCAGCTGCAATAAAAATGTATAGAATTTTCACAATAATTTTCTCAGATGCTCACCGAGCCATGTGCACATTTAGAAACTATTTGACACGTTCTCTGACACATGAACTATTCTGGGGCTTGTGAAAAGATATCACCTCATTTATGTTTTAGAATTGTTGAAATGATTGATGGAAAAGCAAAAACACAAATTTAGCAGATAGTTTGAAAATGAATGATTGATAATAAAAAAAATATATCTAAATTTTCACACAACATTGCAACACGGCACAATTATTTCTAGGACTATAATCGAATTTGCAGTAAGCACAAAATACCAAATTATTACTTGTTCTGCAGTTAAGTGTTTTTTTTAAATACAATCCAGATTTAAAACAATGTTGCAAGATTAAAATCCCTTACAGTTCAAATTATTTTATAAACATGCAAACTGTGATCACCTTATGAAAATGCATTGATTACTTTTGAACTTAGGTTCTCAATGTGTAGCGAGGTCATGTTCACTGTCCATGTTACATGTGTCTTTAAATGCAAGTTTGTGTTGGATTAATATAACACCATACCTTTCCCAGCTGTCATGTAAACAACATGCGTACACCTCCACTACACACACACCAACTATTTATTGTATCTTACACAACTGTTTCATGATTAGCTGGTGCTTATCATACAGCCTTGGAAAATGCCACATAATCGAAGCACATAGTCAAAAATGTTTGATAAAGATGCAAATATATGTGCATAAATACGGATGCTTAACACGAGCAGTTATTAGGTTTTCTGTGGACCCTGAGTACAGTCCTAATGGAAGTGCTGAGAATTAGCTTAACAATGAGATCCACAAGCTAATTATCTTGCGGATAGCTTGTCTGCGCATATTCAGATCCATGCAAAAAAAATCATCACTTAATGAACATTGTGGCATTGATAAGTGGAGTTCCCTGCCATCCGCCTGATCCTTCCTCAAATTTCTCCCTTTATGTAAAGCTGCAGTGTCAAAGTGCTCTGTGATGCATGCAGCAGCCAGTCAATGAAAGGAGAAATGTCAGTCTGTGATGCACAACCGCCGTGTTTCTTTCACCAAAAAGTCTCTGATTGGTGCTGAGCCATTGAGATGATACTAGAAGGTTGACTAGACAGGCATCACTTGTCATTGCCTAGAAGGCTGAGTTCCCTCTTTTTATCTACCCATTTCTCCCTGCGCGACCTCCCTCCACCCACCCCCATCGAACATTTTGAAATGCAATTATGGATCAGTGAGCACCGCCATCAGTCGCACTTCTTGTTAATATTTATCGAGTAGAGCAGCAGCCGCTGCCATCTCTTGAGAGAGGGGCGCTACCCTCATTAGGGGCAATTTTGTATGTATGTGTGTGTGTGTGATCCTCAGCTCTTCCTTTTTATTCCACGGTCCACTCAGCTGCTTTAAGCGAGCTGGTACATTTTATAGACATGAACACGTGGAGTTGCAGCCTTTCACAATTGTGTGTGGGGCTGTCTTAAGTGTCTGCTTTCTGTGTGGAAGCGGCTTTGACAAGGGCATCTAGGCGTCTATAGACACGGCCGGCCAGCCGAGCCTGCTGCAAGCTGTTTGATTGAAGCATTCTGCCTGTAATGTTCCCCATTGAGTAGCAGCCTTAAAGCAATAGAGCCACAGCACAACAGCTCCTAAATCCTGAATGGCCGTTCATTGTCACTTACCTACAAAAGGAAAACAGACCAGAAATTGTAGCTGACATTATACTTCTTAACTGTGGTCGGTTGGAGCAGGTTAACACATGAAGTGGAATAATTTTTTCAATCTGAACACACCAAATCATGTTCAGATTACCTCCATTTATCTGACAAATAGCCCCCCCCCCCAGTTGGCTGTGACTAGACCCTGTGAGCTAAGGATTTTTTTTACTGCTGCTTTGGCAGTATCAGGTGACTTTCCCCATTATGACCACGTTGATTAATGCTCCTCTATGAGGAGGTATGCACCCCCCATGCCCTCCCTCCTTCGCTGTCTCTGCACACTTGAAATTTCATTGAGGTGAAGCTATTAATGCCGCTCTTTGTGGTAACAGTAGGTCATTTAGCTGAGGTGTTGGGGTCACTAGCTGCAGCAGCTGCTGTTTCTAGGCAAGCACGTTCTTAAGCGCACACAATCTGCAAGACTGACGAGTGCTAGTCCTTCTCTGGTGTCAGTTTGCAAGCTCGGTGCATTTCTCAAATCAGATGGAGACAGGCACGCATCTCTCAAACAGCTCCACAGCTCTGTCTCTCTTTGGGGAGGCAGGTAAGATTGATTGTCCACAAGAGCGCAGCGATGAATAAATAAAGCAATACAAATGGCAAGGTTGAGATAACAACACCGTCCACACTCAGCGAGTGCAGGAGGCTGTGCTCGGCTCTGCTCGTGGGTATGAAACCAAACCTACCGAACCCTCCCCCTGGCTCCTCGCTTCTATTCTCCCTTGTATCCCCCTCTTTTCATCTTTTTGGACAGATAACACTTTTTTCTCTCACCCTCCCTGCCCTCCCTGTGCATTAGCTAAATGCTGCTATGGAAACTAGTCGTTCAGCCAATAGGATGATCTCTTTCTCTAGGATAGAAGATGGTAGGGGAGGGAAGTAAAGACGGACTGAAATCAAAATGGGGTTTTGTGTGTTTTTATGAGTGGTGATTACCTTCCCAGATGGAGAGGGTGCAGCCTCTGGACAGTGGGGGTTGGTCGGGCTTAAGGGCCAGGCTAGCGGCCATAGCATTTTCACAAGACTCTTTAAAAACTCAATCAATAGCCACCTCTCTGACCCACCTCTGCTAAATTATTCAGCAGAGAATCCTTCTGCCGACTATTCCCCCTTGGAGTTTCATTTTTAGTTGAGTTTACTTTCACCGGCTTGGCTTCATCTCTCGCGCACACAGATGCATGTAAATTTGTCAAGTCAAGTTTTTCAGTGAAAGATGACATTTGTGCCTTGCATATATTGTATAAGTGCTAATTTCACTCCTTGTTGCTGAGTTGTTGAAATATTCAGTGGCTCCTTAGACACTTTCTGGCACATCACAAGTGAAAATGTCTCCTCTGATGTGTTCACTAACATCTGAAGCAAATTCACTGCACACTACATTTTATCTTTAAAGCAGAAGAGCAAGCAGACAGTGCTATCTTCTTTGGCACCAGCTTTGATGAGAAAGTGGGAAAACGAATGTAGCTAAAATGTCAAGAAAGGCAGGTAGATTTCACACTCTCAAAACCTACAGAACACCCAACCCGGTTGTTGTATATGAAAATAATAACAGGGCCTGTTTAATTACCTGACCAGGTCTTCCTTTGAAATTAAAACAGTCGACTCCTCCATAGGGGGTTGCACGCTAAATGAGAGGGTGAATGGTCCTTTGAAGTAGGCTAATGTTCACAGTGTCTATCAATCACTGGGGCTTGATGGTTTCCACTGTAGATACCGATAGAATTGCAGATAAGTCCCTTTGTTGTTTTATTTTCTCGTCATTTTCAGCTGTAAGTATCTCAGGTATTATCTGTGGGTATTGTATTTAGAGGAGAATCTCTAGTCTCTGCCTGGCCACCCAGCGTTGAGTGCAGTAACCAGACACTAAACACATTTGCGTGGATTGGTCAAGCTTTAATTGGATTGGCCTCTGCTCTTAAAATGGACGGCTAATTTTACCCCACCTCCTCGTCCTCTCCCACTTTACATTTACACTTCCCTCCTGTCCCCTATTTTTCTCCTTTCCACCCTCCACTTTTCCCCGCTCTCTCAGCTTAAGTGGGTATCTGGCGTGCTTCACCACTGGTTCGCAGCTCAGCTCAGTGTAATTTCCAGCTTGTCCGATGTGTGACATGCCAATAAAAAAAGAATGAGAGAGAACAGGAGAGGAGGAGGAGGATGAGGAGGAGGAGGGGCGAGAGGGTAACGCTGTAGAAGAGGAGATTTACAGTGGTATCGGGTTCACACGCTTCTACTCGGGCCCTACTTTTCCCCCTCTTTCTGTGTTAAAGAACACATGGTGCAAATTAACTCGCACCAGTAGAGAGCAAAGGGAGGAAGGAAAGAGGGAAGAAGGGCATCGGTCAGAGAGGAGCAGACACGGCGGGGAAATTTCAGGGATTGCTGTGAGGTCTGAGGAATGTCGACACTTTGTACCTTGAAGCCTGCCGCCTCGCATAGCCATTAAAACAACAGCAACACCACCACAGGCTGCCATCTCCAGCAGCTTCCCTGCAGCAGCACGACATTCTCACTCAGACCCTCTGACATTCTGTACATGTGCTACAGCTTGACTCACTGCTAGCTTTATCTATTCCCCATCTTTAAGTCCTTGTTGATCTAATGCAATGTAACTGCCTCACATATGCTCATGTTTTGATCATAAAAGGGGAATATCACTCTGTTTAAGGGCTCTCGTATGCCATTCCTCTAGCACAACGCCGCCTAATCAGTATATGTGAACAAGGAAACCCAAGAACCAAGAGTTATCAGTCATGTCATCAAGATTTATACACTGGAGCTGCTCCATAACCAACGAACGGGAGACTTGAAGGGCTCACAACTCAAGCTTTTACTGTCAAATGAGGATTTCTTTTGTAGATTTGTAAAATCTTCATAAGGATTTGCCTTAATGACAAATTTAGACTGGCCTTTCCTGGGACACAGAAGGATGATTGTGTGTTTTCCGCCCGCAGTGGCTGTGACTGCCGTTCCATGTGCTTTGATGGGCGAGTCTAAATTGTGTTTGCCTCTCTGTCACCGCCAATGGATCACATGGGCCAAAGGAACCACAGCAGCAAGGGCTTGGAGACACTTCACCACACACTTCATTTATTCTGTGCATACAGTAGGTGTTTGTGCATTCCCGGGACTCTGTTGTGCTTACCACAAAACGATCCAGTCCAAGCCTCAAAATGTTCTTCCATCTCCTTTACTCCTCTGCTGTTTCGCAGCACATACCTTAACCTCCCTCTCCGCTTCATTTCTCTTCCAAAGATCATCTCCACTGAGATTTCACGCTACTACCAGTTGATTTTGTTGTTGCCTCGATCTTAAACAGTACGCTATGAAGCAGCATAAACACTACCCGTGATGGTAAAGACATTTCCTGGCATCAAAGGGCCGAGCTGTGCTATCCCCTCAGTAGCTGTATTCATTTCTGCTCCCGCCACGCTCAAACGCTCTTTGTTCTTCTCTTTATAGGAATGTACTTAACAGTTTGGCAGTGTTGTGTTTGTG
This sequence comes from Bovichtus diacanthus, assembly GCA_943590825.1. Lineage (NCBI taxonomy): Eukaryota > Metazoa > Chordata > Actinopteri > Perciformes > Bovichtidae > Bovichtus > Bovichtus diacanthus. The sequence continues at coordinate 4,441,854 of CALSBV010010214.1, forward strand.
AACAGAGCCGCCTTTGTTACAGCAGGCAGTTAACACTTGTGCACAGAGCAGAGGGAGGAAAGTCTGCGTTATTAAGCCTACTGTTAAATTAGCCTAAGCACTATCTTAATGAAATGATTAAGAAAATACAGACCTCCCCTAAGTCCCCTTTTTTTTTTTTTTGTGCAGTTGTCAAATCCCCATGTCTTTTATCCAATGGCGTCTCCTCTACCCCTATACAGTTGTTAAGGCAATCTGTGTTTGGAGCTTTGTCTAACGTGCTGCTTGATTTCCTCTACTTACTCGCTCTGGAGCTAATTGAAATAATCAGAGCATTTTAAATACATTTTTTTAATCCAGATGGTACTGGCTGAGTGTTTATGGTAGGACTAACACAGTCAGCTGTATAGACTTTCACTGCAGCATCACGACAAGCTAACCTTGGGCTATTGAGCTTAACAGCCCATTTATAGATCGCCATAATGCCCTCCCCATTTGAGGGTGAATAACTCTTTATGGGCTCCCATCATTTGCTCTTTTCACATCTTATGGCATTCCTCACCTTCTTCCACATTATTTCCCCTCAACTTCTCCTGTCTTCCTCTCCTCTACTGTCTGGTCCTTGTGATAAATCTTGTGCCTTAAGGCATTGTGGGATGGGGGGGCTGATTTGGGCCCGTTACTGATGGTGACCCAGCGAGTGGGCATGTCCGAATCGATTCACACACCAGCTAGAAAGGACAGTGGAGGAAAAAAAACCAACAACTCTCGCCTTCCTCCCACCTCTCCGTCTCCTACCTTCACCCTCTCTTCTCCATGTGAAATGGAATGATTTAGTGTCCGAGTGGGTAATGGAGTTGGTGGATAAGTGCGAGAGGCTCTCTCCATCAGCAAGTGGAGGGTGTTGTGATTGAGACCCCCGTCTGTAGGTGTGGTCCTTGTATGGACGGTGACCTCTCACCCTCTCCTCCCTGCAAAGCCAAGATGCACACATTTACACAAAACACTCTCCCCATCTCTTCAGCGCGTATGTCGCAGTGGAACTTGTGCTTACACTCCCTTTAGCTGTAGACTTGTGACAGGACCTGTAGGGGACTGATGGAGCTTGCTGTTAACAGATGGCTGACTGTCTCTTGGAGTACTTTTTGGCCCAAAACGTCAGCGCTAAAGATACCTGCCTGCATCTTTTGAGGTTTTTTTTAGATGGGCTTTCTCTGAGGGATAATGATACATAATGTTATTTATTTGTCAAAGCACAGCTTTAGCTTCTTTGACGCTGCTAATTGAGTGTGTCATGTAGGTTAATTTAAGACTTTCTGTTTATTAGAGCACACAACTGAAATAAAGTAACTTTGAGCCTTTCTAAGAGGTTATATTGCAGTGCATTACAAATACTAATCCAAACAGTGCAGTACAGAGAGAGGGAGAATATTGATTACTACTATTGATCACACACTCGCACTGTCCTTGCTCTCTCCCCTTGTCTTTGGTTTGACTGCTAACATTATACATGTGGTAGAGCCCCTTTATAACCATTCACATCTATTCCACCTCAGCATTAAGCCTAAAGACAGAAGTATTGGTTAGCCTTAAGAGAGTAAATTCAACAGCCCTGCTCTTGTGTGGATGGCTGTTTGAGACTCCTGCTTAACTCCAGACACAGCAGCAACTGGCCATAATTAGGTGCAAACTGTTTGCTGCCACACTAAAATGCCATTTAAATGCCAAATGGCAATGAGGGTGCGTATAATATGTGGGGTCTCTGGCTCCAGTAGACGCTATGCTGGATTGTTGCTGCTGCCAGAGAGAGGTTGCACAGAGATAAGTGTTTGTTACTGTGGCATCGGCCTACACTGCCCTTGTTAGCTCATCAGCTAGGACTCACCAGCCAAAACCTTTTAGCTCTGCAGCAGCTATTGTTAGCAGAGATGCTATCTGGTAACCAGGAGAGGGTAGATATTTAACTTATTAATGTGCAAGTGCTGCCGCAGTTTAGCCAAGCTCAGCTGTTGGTGTGGAAATTCACTCAAGCCATGTAGCTTTCCACTCTCCTAGGAGATATTTGTATTATTATTCCCAACCTCAGATCTCCTACAACTGTGCACATTTGATTTTGGCTCTTTGATAGAGTCTTTTGTCTATGTAGCGCTGACACCCACTCTGTGCCGTTTCATTTAACTGCTCTGACTTTGTGGGCTCGCTGCAAGTCTATTGCTTGTGAGCACAGCACCGCAGGCCCATATAAGGAGCGTGTGTCAGCTCTGTGTGGTTCTGCACAGTGTCACAAGGTGTCTGGAGCTCACCTGTCAAGCTCTACCACAGCCATCTTTAGCACCAACCTGACAAAAGCCACCACAGCACAGCCGGCAGTACGCCAACCAGCTGATGTGCTAGCTAAAATGCTATAACAACAATGTTTATTATGTTAATATGTCATGCTAAGCTTGTCATTGGTTGCCCTAAATGAAAAGAAGCAGTGTTTTCACAGGGCTGGTGCAGCAGCAACTGAGCTTTATAGCCTTTAAAGTAAAGCTACACATCCCTTCCAAGACGTGTGCGTGCGTGCGTGCGTGCATGCGTGGTGTGCGTGCGTGTGCGTGTGTGTGTGTGTGGCTGGCTTGTGTAATCACTCCTAGCTGGCGGGCTCAAAGGGAGAGGTGGAATCAATGCAGTGGGCTATGAAGAGAGGAGAGAGAAAGGAGGGGTGGGAGGGAGGAGGCTGATCAATATCATAGCAGCAGGGTGGGGTAATATCCACTTCATGCAGCGCCGCCACAAACAGAGAGGATTGTGGGAGTAAAGCAGGGGACGCAGAGGAGAAGAACAGAAACGATAGAGAGGAGGAGAGGGAGGGGTAAAAAGATGCAAATCTCTGTGGCGCCGGTAAACAAGAGGCTTTGTGTCAATCACCAGATGAAGTGGCACATTTAGCATTCTCCTCTCCTTTCCTCAACCATTCCAACACTGCTGGGGATTGTTAGCTCAGCACCTGCCTGCTCATTGGTCCAGGCCGGTGACGGGGCTTGGCTGTACGGTGATAATGTATGGGCTTCCATGGCAATGATACCCGCTGTTTAAGAGAGTCATCAATAACCCCGCCCTTTTGTATTCCACAGACTGTTAGTCATTGTCAGCTGGATCATTCCATCATCAGCCTATCATATCACCCCTCGCACACAATCTATTACAAGCATCCACTCCGTTACAAAGGGCCAGCTGTAAGAACACCTAATCACCCAGCACCCAAGGACAGGTGGGTGTCAATCACACCGCCCCAATAGAGCAGGAAAGGCGAGAATATGCCAACGGAACGGGCTGAAAGACTAGCTTCACACACAAGCTATAGTACATAAAGCTCTCTCTTTGTGCCGCCACTGCTTTGTCGTTTGAGGTTGCGTGCGCAGTACCAGTTCTCATGCTGATGCTGATTGCATGGTATGGTGAACTGTGTCTCCTTTCTGCTTGATTTAACTTCAAAGCCGTGACTGGGCTGAGCCTAGCAGGCTTCACATTGCTGTTTAGAGCGAGGAGACAGGATGTGATGGCGGACATTTGAACTGTACACTGTAAACGGACACTTCCTCTGCGGTGGGTAGGAAGTCCCCGCCAAACCATATGGTCACACTGGGATGCACAGATCATCTGTGTGTTTGTGTGTGTGTGTGTGGGTGTGGGTGCATTCCTTGGTTTTCGTCTCAGTAGGTTTCTGAATGTGTTTGTGCATGTATTCCTAAGTTCCTGTATATAGTATTTATCCCTGAATATGCTGTTACAACTAATGACCTGGCCTATTATCTAACACACTATACAGCCATTTTTAAAGACGGATGCGTGTGTCACATTACAATGATGGCAGGGGCAAGTGAGCGGTGAAAGTGAAGCAAAAGGTGATTTGCAGAGAAGAAAGCACCGTCTCAGACACAGCACTGACCTCTCTGTCTTTTCTTTCTTTCTCTTTTTTGTTCTCTCCTTCTTTAACTCACTGCGGGTAAACAGTCATCCCCCTCTCCTCCCTGACAGAGTGAGCTGAGGCAAGTAATTCCCCCGTCTACAGCAAAATCCTTTACCTCCTCTGCCCAGCCCTGGATGCTGCTGCACAAAGCAAAGTGTGTGTGTGTCTGTCTGTGTGTTCAAAGTATGCCTTTTGATTTACAGGCACACACACAGATAAATGGGCGGAGAAGGCTTTGATGTGCCTCGGTTGGAGAGAGTAGAGATGTTGGTGTGTTGTTCAACCTCTTTGTCTTGCGTTCTCTCTCGGTGGGCGCTCTATCCGTGCGCGTGTGAACGATAACCAATGTGTTGGACACACTACGCTCATGATGACTCCAGTATTTTTTCCCCATGTTCTCCATTAGTGAGCAATTGTTTTCTTAACCATGTTTATTTTATTGTGTTAACAGTTTGGAAAGGGAGAAGCAGAGACATTGCAGGGGGCTGCTTTTTTAATTGGCAGGGATTAAAAAATCAAGACATGATATTTTGTGTTCTTAGATTGTCACCCATTGATCCAATACGTTGTCAGCTGAATGTTCTTTTGGTACATTGTCATTATTGTAAACAAAACAAACAAATACATCACTTAGAAAAGAAAGGTTATTCATAGATCAATTTTTACATTCCCATTTTCACTCTGCTACCTTCAATCTGTGAAGGAATAAATGACATTCAAAAATATAGTACATCAGATTACATTATGGAAGATATCAGCAGGTTCTTGTAAGATGTGTGCAAAAGTGTCTAAAGGTGTTTTTTATTCACTTGGCAATGACAATTGTGTTCACAGCATATCTGCTCAGTTGTTGCAAAGCAGGGTGTGCATGGTGTTTCATTGTTTCTGTCTTATTACATTCAATAATTTATAACTTCACACACATTTTTATGTTGCCCATACACCACCCGTTTCTAGTTTCAGAATATTAATCAGTTATATCTCATTTAAAAACAGTGGTTTGCGTGCTTGTTGTTGTTGTTCTTTAATTCAGATTGTTTTCTTTATTTACATTTTCTTTTGCCTCATTAGCTCATTTAACTTTTATACCATACACCCACTTGACAGTTAAAGATAAACAATAGACAAAACATCCTTTGATTTTTTTTTTTTGCACTGGAAAATGTAAAACCTCTAGTGGTGAGTTAATTGTATAGGAGGAATACATAATAATTTCAATTAATAATACTATCACAATGATGTGAACAATTACAAATGCACTTTGTAATGATTGAAACAAAGCTGGAGTGGACATTTTGTCGCCCCCCTCTGACGGTGAGAGTCATTACTATAGTGGGGAGACCATAGCGACGGCGCAGCAACTATGAGTGTGGCGGAAGCTGTGTTTCTAGGTAAAAGAGAATCTCGGAAAATTGCACGGAAAGTCTTGAAGACAGCGCTCCCGGGTGCGGTGGAGATGCGGTGAGCTCACCTGCAGGCGTGTGTGCGCCATCGCTGAAAAGTCCCCTTAGATGCCAGACACCCCAACTCCGAAATACAAAGAGCTTTCTCTGGCAGCGATAGTTACTCAGCATTGTTTGAGCTGGTTTGACAAGAGCTTGAATCTTACAGATGCTCATTTATATTTGAAAGTCTCAGACTTTAAGGAAGCAAAATGTTCAGAAAATACTCTTCCACTGTGACTTTAAATTCATTTTCAGGTCGAATTAAACATGCTTCAAATGGACTGAAATGTGACTTTCTGACACTCAGAAACTCCACCCGTAATCATGCTACAATATGGTGTGTGTTATTGCCGGTCTAGACTGAGAGTCATGCAGTACAACTCCTTCTAGCACTGGGCCAGCCTTGTTATTGCAGCTGTGTTGTCTACAATACATCTCTTGTTGCTGCACAGCAGGAGGCCGCTCAAAGCTTCTGGCCTCTGTCTTGTGTGTGAGAATATGTGTGCACACGTGTTTATAGTCACATTCTTCCCCCAGCATTCAGAATACAGTTGTTGCGAGTAGCCTTTTGACTTTGTGAGGTGTAACTGTATTTGGTGGAAGGCCTAGTATCTTTTGTTTAACTCACACCCATGATACCCTACCGCATTTGCATCCACACTGATATATCGTCACACACATCGGTAGGTAATTTGCATGTGATTATTTGCATATTGTACAAAGCAAGCGTGCCTGACAGACCACCCACTGCTCGGTTAGTGCGGCATCTGGCTGATACACAGCTTACATGATGTATCACTGATAGGGCCAGTGTCATCGGTAGAGACTGACAGACAGGCAAGGTCACCTTCAGACGCAGAGATAGCGCGGAGAGCGACAGAGAGATGGATATCTTCAGAAGCAGTGGCCAGATAAAACAACACAATCACAACTAGTTGAGCTCATGGTGGTATGAGCTCTTCAAGGCCGTCTGCAATGCTGTCTGTCCGGTTTCACACGGCGCTTTAAGGTCTGTTTTTGCATGCTCGCGCTCTTCTTCTCTGCTTACTTGCCTCCATCTCCGGCTGTATATCTTTCCTGGGTATGTGCTTGTGTTCATACACAGAAATGGTTGCATGGATGTGTGTGTTTGCAGAAATTGGCTTTGGCGTGCGTGTGTTAGAAGGATCATGAATATTCCTGTTAGCTGTGTATCGATGCGTGCTGACCATACAGAGCAACAATCACACAAGAAGCCTCTTGCTTTCTCTATCGATGTCACAATCCAACTCCCCATAGATACACTTCTCATGATCTGACAGCTGCTCTTACATTGAGAAGACCTCCAAAGCCTTCACAGAAACGCACATAAATACACACTGTTCCTTTTTTTTTTATTTATTTTTTTTTTTACAACCCTCCATCATCCCACTCAAAGCACATCAGTCTTTGAAGTGGCACACATCTGCACACACCGTTCTGACTCCCCAGTGAGTTATCTACTGAGGCTACATCCACACTTATACTAAAACGATCTCTGTGCACACAAGCATTTTAGCACCGCTTCAGAAATAATCTCCATCCATACTAAAACCCCTGAAAACACATATCACATGACCATTCACATACACTGGACAAGCGTGTGCCGGTGTAAACAGGAAACGGGATAACGCAGCTGGACAAGGGCATTGTCGCAATTTGCTCAAATAATAGCTTTCCTCCTGCGCATGTAGGCAGTAGTAACATTATAAAATGCAGAATCTAAGCCGCTAGCATAGACAACAAGGTCAATTCGTTATCCATGTTGAATAAACCACTGGCAGTCAAGGCTGATTTTCCTCTGGGAAAGGGTCACGTGATAGGGGTGTGACGAATCAGGGAAGGACACGCCATGACTGATGAGACCAATTCAGGAAGCGAAAGTTTGTCAAAAGTCTCCGTTGCTGTCCGTCCAGACTTAAATGCAATCCCAGAGTTTTAAAAATTAAAACGTGGTCAGCAATGTTTCACACACAACCTGTCCACCTTTTACACACGCATATCCCACCCAAATCCTATTTGCTTTGCAAATGAATTACTACTGCATTAACCTACATTTTGGCCTGAATCTTAAATTATACCAAGGGAGGGATCGATGAGCATTGGCTTAAGCAAGCCTTCTCATTTCCTGTCTTCCATTACAGTGCACAGTGCCATTCAATCACACAGTTCCTTCTCTGCCATGTCCTGCTCATGAGGCTGCCACTGGTAGTCGTACACACACATACACACACGCAGAGCCTGGATTAGCTGGCTGGGCAGACGTCCAATATGACACGCACACACACGCCTAATATTCATATCCTTTCTGCACACCCCTCAGTGAGCAGCCCCCCTCTCTTCTTCCCCAGCAGTCGTCCAGTCAGTATTAGTAAGATGTCTCATTACCTCACCAGGCTATGCTAACAAGGCAAAGCTAACACAATGGATCACAGGCAAACAGACTTCCAAACAAAACACCAGGCCGTTTCAACACTCTACACAACACAAAGGAAGCCTGTGTCGTCCAAAACGCCTGCATTCTTCTGTCTTTTCGTGTGTGTGTCTGTGTCTAACTCTGAATCCTGACTCATGGGCATTACCTTGAGTCCAGACAAGTCTCTGCTCTCAAGAGAACATCCCGGGCTACAGAAAACACACACGCATGCACACACACATACTGGCAAACACACTGACACGCACAGGAAGCCAGGTATCAAAGCGAGATGGCTTTGAAGCGGCTAAATGAAAGGCTGAAGGCAGAAATGACAATGTTTTCTGGCAGGCTCTAACTGTACGTCTGGCTGAGAGGGAGGGCTTGGGAAATAAAGTCAGTATTATGATCTGAACACCCAGATATGAGCTCTCCTAACCGCCTCCATCTGTCCTTGCACAGCCTACGTTTGAAGTCTCACTTGGATCTGCATTCTAGTCTATACCCTGGATGTGCTGCAAGGATTTCTGTCTGTGTTCTTAAAAAAAGAAAGAAAAAGAAGTGCCTGTGTATTTGTGTGTAGCCTAAATCACTGAACACAAGTTGTCAGGTCCCTGGTGCTCCGTGTCTGTGGTCTGCAGATAATGATCATCATTAGGGGATGTATTTTTTATATTCTCTCTCCTTTTGCCTTTCACGGTGCTGCTCTCTGTACCATCACTTAACTCGTCTTAAATTTCTTGGCTATAACCGCCGTGCAGCAGGAGTGTGTTGGAGGCAAAAACAAATATTGAAGTTGGACACAGCCTGGCTATTTTATGGAGCAATCAGCCAAGGCTGGCATTCTCTACCTCACTGCCACTCTCTGTCTATAGAAGGAGGGCAACATGGTCAACATCATACATCTTTCTCAATATTGCGGCCATTAATTTTCTTTCTCCCATTGGGACACATTTGAAATCAAGGAGAGATGAAGCAAATACTGGTGCAATTAGCCCTGCTTGTTATCTCCATGGGGTGAAACGCAGTTGTAGCAGTCATGAGTGGTGCTTGTGACTCTCCAGTGTGTAAAGTGTGCCTTTTGGTTGGCAGTATGATCCGCCAGTAGTGGCCCTCAAGTCTTAATTAGTATCATCTGTGAGTTCCGCGTGACTCAACCCTTCTCTGCTTTTTCTTCCTTCTCTCCATCTCTGCACCAACCCGTCCTCTTTTTACTCTGGATGACAGGAGGTCCTGTTAACATCCTCAGATGTGTCGCTGTATGTCGTCAATCTGTACAATGACACGACTTGTGAGTCCGTCGTAAAGTGATTTATGCGTGCCTGCTTGATTCCTTGAAAGGGGGGGGGGGTTAAATTTAAGGCAGGCGTGGGCGCTCATGTTCAAAGGCACACATGCAACACACACAAAGAGCAACAAGAGAAAATCTGCCTACTTTGAAAAGGCTAATGCTCATCCAATCCAATATGGAGCCGGGCTGACAGATGGGCCCAGTGTGTTCAAAGCAGAGGGCGCAGATTTAATATCCAAACAGGTCAAGCCAGAGAGAGGCAGATAGAGAGACACCCCTGTGTAGGCACGGCGCAAAGGTCTTGCCAGCACTGCCACCACAGCTGGGACTCACCTCACCCGCCCCCCTCACCCCTCCTCTCCCCCACCCCCCTCCTCCTCCCACACTCTCCATTTGCTCTTGTTGCCAGGCAGGGAAACAGGCTGTGCGCAGTTCCTCATCGCAAACATTATAATCAGCATTTGTTTAGTGTTATTATATGTGCCTAAGAGAAGGAGGCTTGAGGGGTTATTCTTCCTTCATCCAAGTAGCCAAGTGCTCACTGTGAAGCCCACAGGGAGGAGAGGAGGATGGCAGAGTGGAATCCTGCTGCTGCTCGCTCTGACAGCCTGATTTAGAGGAGCTTTTTCTTACCTCTGACACAGAGTCCCAGCCTGCCCCGGGCTGGAAGAAGGTGTGTGTGTGCGTGTGCGTGTGCGTGTGTGTGCGGCATTTCTTTCTTTTTTTTTTCTTTCTTTTAAACAATTTCCTTTGTCAGTCATTGAGATGTCGTAGATTGCGTGAGCACAGCAGATCTCTTGTACCTCGCCAGTGTACGTGTACACACACAGTATTTGACTGTGTGTTCTGTCCAGATGGAAGTGCTTATTGAGTGCTGGCAGATATCTCTGTCTCGGAGTGAGCGGGTGAAAATAAGGAAGAAAAGAGGAAAATGATGATGCGAGAAAGCAGAGTGGAAAACCCTTCCAATCAGATCCCTCATCTTTGTGTGTGTGTTTATGCGAGTGCATGTGTGATCTTCCCAGCCAGCTCTTTCTGCCTCCCCTCTCTAATCTTATCATGTTGGAGCAGCAGATTAGTCCTCCCAGATCCCATCTCTGCCTCCAAATGCCACAATCAGCCTTTTGTTCTTTGGTTGTGCTTACTCTCCCCTTGCGGCTCGGCAAGGTGAACACTCCCACAATCCGCCATCCATGCCATTTTGAGCCTCTGCCTGTCAATGTCACACCGCTACCAGCCCTGATCCACCGTACTCGAGCCTCCCCTGGGGCGTTAGCTAACTGAGCCGTTAGCTCAGCAACCTGCTAACCTAGCTGAACTGCTTGACATTCCTTGCTAACACTGAGCTGCTGCTGCTGCTCTTGTCTGTTTGACCTCCCCCTCCTCCCTCCCTTCCTCGCTCTCTGCACTCTCCTTTGTCTGTGTCTTTGGGATCTGTCTTTCCTGCCTTACTTCTGGCTGCCACCTCCTGAAGGAAGTCATAGATCCTGGCTGCTGATGTCACCAGTGAGGGGAGGGAGGGATGGGAGAGGGGTCACTAACAGGGTTAGCAGAGGAAGAAGAGAGTGTTTGAAAAGCAGAGAAAATAAACAGAGGTTTCCTGTTAACGAGGTGCACTGGGGGCCTGTCGTGTGGGAGCGGGAGGGTCTGGTTTTGTTTAAAGCAAAGCTCTAGTGTTGCAGTGCTGGGAGGAGGACGAATAGGGCATTAAGTTTGAGGGTTACAGGTTGTAACAACCTTCTCTTGGTTTTGTCACAGCTCGGCTTGGCTGCGAGGCATTGACCATATTGTAAAGGCCACTGTGAACAGATGTAGGAGAACGCCTGGGCCCTCTTCTACCGCCGTGCACTCTCCCTAACATTGAACGGCATTAGCGTCGTCATTGGTTTTAAATTGAAAAGCACCGTATTGATTTCACAGCCTATTAGTTGAAAACAGTCAGTCCATCTTTTAAGTGTACGCCTAACAGAGCGGGTTTTCTTTTCAAATTTAAAGCCTGTTCTTGTTAAAAAGGAAAGTCTGCCCTCTGTATTTCCCTCTTTCCTCCAGTCTTTGTGGTGGTGTGGTCGTACACAGGGGCCCCAGCTCCAGAGCTGACTGCACACACATGCTGCCACACAAAGAAAACTGCACAGCCATTATGGATCCAAGGGGCCAGCCACCTTTTAGCTAGTCAGACGGAGAATATACCGACTCACACAATGCCTGGCTTGTCTTGGCTGCTTTTAGCACAGTGATGAAGATAAATACAATGATTTGTATTTTTATTAATGCTGATTTTGGATGAACTCTACAAGAAATACACTTAAAGTCTTATCATATTCCCCTGTATATAACCTTTTGATTGCCCTCCTATAATCCAACCCCTGCCTGATGTGAGTGCCCAAGAATGCCACAGGCGAGGCTGAGCCACTGGAGGGAGGAGGGGTACCATTGTGCTCAGCCCCAAAGCATGACTCTCAGATTTATATCTCCTCAATGAATAAAGGGGCAGCCTTGTACCCTGGGGGTTTCAGTAAAGCAGGAGGATAGTTGTAATTTTAAGTATGAGGAAATGAGAAGGTCCCGCTCCTCCTACCTTAATCCAACTCCTCATTTCCCCTCCTCTATCTTCTTTGCTCTGCTTCCTTGCACTTTCTCTTTTTTTTCTCCTCTTGTTTCATTTCTTTCCCTCTGTAGTAGGTTAGTAAGTCTTTTGGCCTCTCCGCAGTGAGCAGCATTCCCAGGGTTTAGGGCCCAGGAGGAGGGAGGGCAGGGCCATGTTTAGCCTCTGGCAGGACAGACAAAGATGGCTGACATTGTGCGGGGCTCAGCTCTCTACAGGCAGCGTGGAATGTCTCTAATCAATTCAGCATTGTGGTTCCCTCTTATATGTCCTCTCTCTGTTATTTTCTATGGCAGGCTTAGAAACAACCCAGACAATAAAACTAGTAGTTCGTATGGCGAGTCTGAGCTGTCTATCATCCCCCTTCATTTTCTCCTTGCGTTATCTACTCATTTTTTTTTAACCCGCATGTTTATAGAATTGTGATAATTGAAAGCTATGCTTCACTCCCACTACGTGCTCCATATGTTGCACTCTGTCTTTCTCTCCATCTCCCTCCCTCTTTTGCCTGAGAGGGCTTAACGCCGCTGTGAGCTTCTAAACAGCAATCTGCTCGGGAGAGCGACAGCTACTCTGTAGTGACGGGGATACTGATGATAGCTGAAGTAACATTCACTCTCTGCTTTGGTGCGTTTGGTTGATTTAAAATAATGCAGGCTCATGAATAAGGTGTAACATCTATGTGTGTGTGACTGCGTCTTTCCGCCTGCTTGTGCTTTTCTGTTTGCATCAGACTCTGTGTCCCAGCTCTCGGAAATCCCTTTGATTTTGTGCTTTTACAGGCAGAAAATGTAATGTTCAGGTAACACACTGGCAGCATTTACAGTCTCCTTAAAAGTATTAATTATGTATAAGCCGCTGATAACTTCTCGCTCTGCTCTGGCAGGCAGCCTGTTAGTCTAGAAGGCAACAGTGTCCGTACACTGAATAGACAAGAGGTTGAGATGGGTGGGCTAACTGCTGGGAGGGGGAGGGACATTACGTCATTGCACACATTTCTTCGCACACGGTATAGCTATGTACTCGGGGGGGGTCTGTGTCTCAGTCCATCAGTAAGGCTCACTGTTGAATCACTAGCAAAGTGTGTGTGGTTGTGTGATGTTGCGTGTATACTCGCACAATCCTCCCGAGCAGTAAACACAGCTGACTGACTGCGTGCCAGCTGCTGTTTAACACGTCCAGGCTCACTTACTCAGTCATTCCTTCTCCCTGCTCAAGGTTGGAGAAAGGGAGGAATGAGGGAAGGAAAATGGAGAGGTGGTGGAGTGGAGGGTGGGATGAGAAAGATGGAGGGAGGGAGTAAGAGATGGAAGGAATGAAGAGAATGGGAAAACCAGAGGTGGGCTTGAGGGTTTAGTGAGGTGATGATTTGCTTGGCTGCGTGTGCTCAGCCTCCTCCCCAGTGACATAACAGAACAATGTACTCTAAAGGCTTTAAATATCTTTACTCTGACCTCATGTTCCTGCACACACAGATACAGTTGAGAGCCTGGAAAGAGCGGAAGTTACACTGTCTGTCTTAGATTACCATAGACTTTCCCCCTTTTTCCATATGCTCTTTGCTCCTTTACTCCTCGGGTGGCGTCAGTGGTGGTGCAGGTGTCTCAGTCGGTTAGTGCAGTGCAGCATAGCCGAGTCCCTAATAAAGATGGCTAGTATTGTGTCGCATTCCAGCACCCAGCCCGGCTCTCTCTCTAATGTTCTTTCAAACCACTGTGACGGTCAGTTGGGCTTATGTGAAGACACAATAAATATTTTATAGCTTGAAATGAAAACACTCTTTTGCCCTTTTCATCTCTCACCTCAGCGCTGGCCTCAGTTTCTACCATTTTCTTCCATCCCCCCTTTTTCCCTCCCTCTCTGTTGTTTTCATTGACTGGCCCTGGAAAAGCTCTCTTCTCACCTCAGTGCTGCCAC
>CALSBV010010214.1:4455483-4478875 GCA_943590825.1 Bovichtus diacanthus
CTTTAAAAGCCTTAATAGTATTTTAAAATCATTAGAGTATTGAAGAGAAGGCAGAGGATTGCATTGTAGGGGATTGAACACTCATGGTTCCTCTCTCTCCACTTCCTCCAGCAACGGCCATCCCACTGATTACTTTATTAAGGCTCTAAATGCTCTTCAATCCCTTTTTAATTGACTTGGTCTCTCTGCGTGCTTTTTGGCACCAGCCTGTGTGAGTCATAAACAGTGCTACCGCACAGCATCACTGTTTGCCAAGAGGCCAGTTTGTGACGTCGTAATCAAACAAAATGATGTCTGTTTATCTTTGTGTGCCATTTTTTGTCTCCTGCTGACTCGCTCTGTGTCTCTCTGTGTTGCAGAGTAAACGGGACCATCTGCTGATGAATGTGAAATGGTACTACCGCCAGTCAGAGGTGCCCGACTCTGTCTACCAGCACCTGGTGCAGGATCGCAACAATGAGAACGGTAAGAGTGCCTTTTGTTCTTTGAAATACATCCGCACATGTGCATATATACAGTACACAAACACACACACACACACACAGAAAGTCAATACACTTACTCAATCTGTAACACAACACTCTCCTTCACAAACACGCACACACACACACACACATCTGCCTCAGCTCTCAGCTCTCCAGGCTGTTGGGGGATATAAGAGCGAGCTGTTTGCATTTCAAACAGAAACCAGAAGACAGTGTCCCAGGCAGCCGAGCCAATCCCGTGGCTCCGTGCTGTTCCCCGGGTAACACTCCTTCAGGCCAGACAGCAGCACCGTCGAGTGTTAATAAGCCACAGTGTCATTTGGCCTTTGAGCACACACTTTCAACGCCATCAGTGTCAGCGGACTCATCGCTCTAACACATACACTTCTACAGGAACATAAGCACTGTCCCTGTATTTTAGCAGCTGTGATCAAATCCTGATGACAAGAAGGAAATGTCACGCAGGAAAATCTGATTTAAATGGACGTGTTATAGTTGTGATGATTAGTTGATGAATAAGAGTTTGGATTTGACATAATAGCCTATGCTTTTAACAATATTCTTACTGTGTAATTAAAACAGAGGTGAATATATACTTATATTCCAATGAACAGAAATCTTGGCTTCTTCACTTTATAATCTCATTCTAGTTTGATAATGTTATATATGTTCTAAGAATACAATTGTATTTAAACTATGTATCTAAACTTAAGCCACATGCCTGAAGGCTCAAACACATGTTGGGTTGTTTTTCTATTCATATTATATTATCTTTTGGATTTTTAACTAAGTCTTAATTAATAAAGTCATTACATATGTGTGCATGTAAATCTCTAAACGGAGTGAGTTTGCCCTCAACTTATTAACTGATCAGTTACTTATATCCATCAATAATATTTTCTCATTCCTCCTTTGAGTTTTACATAAAATATTGTCCCAAAAGTGTTGACTTGAAAGTGTTGGTTGTTGTACTTGAAAAGCACTGAGTGTTCTCTCTATGAAAAGTTTGTGAATGTACAGATAATTGCAGCTTTTTAAAGGTTTGAATCAGAGAATTTAGATTTTCTTCTTGAAAAAATACTGAATCCAATGAATCAATTATAAAAATAGTTTCGCAAGTCATTTAATAGTTCAGAAGAGGAAACAAGTGTGTGCATATCCAGGCAAAAATACTCAGGTGCAAGACAAAAAAAATATTTAACAGGGCACAAAGGAAGTCTGCACACTGTCAGGCTCCCAATGAATAATTCATTTTTCTCTTTGTGGCATGACAACGTTTCGATCTGTAAGATCTTCTTCAGGCAATTAGTTTAACAGCTGACAACGATTAATCTTTGCATCTCTACTGTTTTCCCTTTCTACAAAAATCCAAGTATCACTTGCATCATAGGGAAGGATTAGTTTAGGGATGTCATTAAGGTTATCAACAAAATACACTGTATGCTGTTTCCTCCAGAAACATCTCCAGTGCAGCGCAGTGCTCCTCTATCTTGCAGCAGGGATTTAGGATTATTAGAATTAATGTCACAATGCCTGAGCGCTGTGGTCACAGCACGCCACAGCTCAGGTCATTCGTCATCGAAGAGTGCCAGCTCGTCTTGGTGCTGCTGATGCGTCTTAACCCCCCCCCCACCCCACCAGCGTCATTTCACTTGAGAACCGAGCATTAGGTCCCCTAACGCACTTTATTGGCTTTATTGAATTATGTAATATTGACCTCTGCAGAGGCACTTGCTACTTACGCAGAACCATGCTCATGATTTTCATTATTTAGTTCAATTACCAAAGCTACTTTATTTCTGTTCCCTCATTGTCATAGAAGAAGGAGTTAGGTTGTCTTTAGCATCATATCTCATGCAGATATATTCAGTAACTGTGTGTTTCTCCCTCCAGACTCAGGCCGGGAGCTGGTCATCACAGACCCAGTGGTCAGGAGTCGAGAACTCTTCATCTCTGACTATGTGGACACTTATCATGCTGCTGCTCTCAGGTAAACAAACTTTAACACGGACACAGACACGCTCACCTAAATGTTCCACGAGCTCTGGCTGAAATTGGAAAAACTGTTGTAATTTTAGTGCTCGTGATTCCTCAAACAAAATCCAGCATCTCCTCAATATCTATTTAACTTTTGGACATTTTAGAAATGTTCTTAAATCACCTAACCTCTACTTCTAATTGTTTTACCTAGCTGTGATTTATTTTACATTTTAATCTATCCATCAACTTATCGGTCCTAATTGCAATATTCTTGGGCTTTTTTTACATAACTGTCCTTTATTTTACATCTTATCCAAATGTATCTGTCAAATGATTTTCCCTAATTGAAACATTTAAGGAGACAAAAGAAAGACTTTACTACAGAGTATCTGTATTTTCTGAACAGTGGCCACATAATAGTAATAGTTCTACATTACTGCTGTGGTTCTATCAGATGCCCATGAAGCAACTTTGAACCAAGCAATCCCAGTAAATTGTTCTCTTACTTTAAAATGACATACCATGCTTTACTGCTGTGAGCAGGTGCTACAGAAATAGCCCAGATGTGTAAAGATGCAAAGCCATAAATGGGACGCATGCCTCAAGCTGTCTTGCATTAAAACACTGATTGAAATGGCTGTGCATCAACTCCCCCATACACACACCTGTCAGAACATGAGCCTCTCGAGTAAAACTAATAGCACTGCTTGATGTTTTGAGAAAGGAATACAGGATTAATCTTTTTTTTTTTTTTTTTTTTTTTGCTCTGAAATGAGATATTCTGTATTCCTAACTCTTCATCCATTCCTGTCTGACCACCTCTTGCACTTCCCCTTTCCTTTAACCAAAACCATGTGTGAGGCGCACAGCAGCAGGCAGTCAAAACCATGTCTCCCAGAAACCACTGATTTCAGGGCAAATTAGCTGCAAGGTCTCCTACACAGAGCGCCCTTTGATTTGACTTATTTTCCGGGCTTTAGATAAACGGGAGGGAATTCCAGTGGGATGCTGTAATGCCGCAGCTCTCCGAAGACAGCCCTCCTTAGCGCTCTTTATTCTTTTTAGGGGGAGGAAGATACTGTTTCTCTGCGAGGCACGCAGCACCATATGCCTGTGATATCTGTTATTTAGATAGAGCCAGACACCAGTGTGCTGGAAACAGGAAATGGTATCAAGATGTGGTCAGAGCCTCACCCCTCTCGGCTCATTGGGGGGGAATCGTGCCGGTAGGGAGGCGCACAGGTTGAATTCCTGTCCAGATCCCTGCTGCAGCAGACGAGGCCGGACTGGCATGTTTAGCTGGTATTTATGGGTTTTAGTAGCCAGAGCCTGATGTCTCACCGCAAAGTCAGCAGGTACTACATACCTGCTGCTGTATTTGTCACCTCCGATAGATTCTAATTAGGGCTGCTCCTGCTAGGGTATCACTTTGTCATGCAGTTGTTTTGTCTAATAAAGCCTGTCTTCTCTCTCACAGGGGGAAATGCAACATTTCCCATTTCTCCGACATTTTTGCTGCCAGGGAGTTCAAAGCCCGCATCGACTCCTTTTTCTATATCCTCGGATATAACCCAGAGACCAGGTGAGGAGCTTTCTGTCCACTCAATTCCACTGATACAGTCCCCTTCCTAATCCTCCCACAAGCCACAGATGCTGGGTCACCTTTCTGCAACTCCTATATAATTTAATACAAAATATATTTTTTTGGTTCACATTCCAAAACCCCAGAATGATCCATTTACTGTCACATAACACAAAAAAAGCAGCTCACAATTGAAAGGCTATAACTGGTTAATGTAATTTTTTGCAGTATTACTTGAATAATGACTCAATTAATCAATTATGAAAATAGAATAATCTATTTGACTAATCGGCTAATTGTTTCAGCTATGAATTTAAAGTTTATGGGTAGGTTCAATTGCAAAAAAAATGTAGCCATTAGTTGCAGCTGAGCAGTATACTGATATAAAATTATATGAGACGAGATGGTGGGGTTTCTATTAAGTAATATCAAAAAAAATACCAAATAGTACATCCCTAGTAGGATTAAATAGTGTTTCATGCACACCAATAGGCAGATTGAAAATCTCATTAAATTATAGATATCAAGTATTTAGTCAATACAGTAGCATAAATACTATTAAAAATGGATGCATTTTTTAGAACAGGAGATGAAAAAATTTAATTTTCTCAGTTTCACTACACATGAGCTTTCTGCTTTTTTGGCTTTGGCTGCACAGTGTTATATCTAATGATGCTTTCTTCTCATTTCTGCTGTCAACGTTACCAGTGCACAAAGACTGGTCCTAATGTGCTGTCATTGTGGGGAATGAGCCGGGGAAACCCCCGTGGCTTAATAATTGTGGGGGCGTTCATCGATATTTGGTACAATTACACGTCAAGTTTTAATTAATGATCTTTTCGTCAATGGTATTTGATTGGTTTGGTTAGGATCAAAGGCCTCTTTCACAGAAGACATTTTGACACATCACAGTATGAAAATCACAAGTGTGAATAATAAAATGAATGTTTCAGGATCCTGGTGTTTGCTGGCTCACTGTCGCAGTTTACTGGGAACAGAGCCATCGTTAATGTTATTAGTAACACCTGTGCTTTTCCTGTTATGGCAATGTCAAAATGTCTGCTGTGAAAAACACTTAACCTCCCTCACTAATGATCAAATACTACATTTGTTTCATTGTGTCTCGTGGCATTGTTGATTAATGGTCATTTTTGTAAATTATTATATGACGTTTTTGGCTATCACTGCGATTTAATATTGAACGCAGTGCTAGAGTTTTACATTTTATTTTGATACTGTATGCTGTCTTGTGTATTTAAATGATATTCTCTATTACAGTGAAAATAACAACGTCTCCTCACAGTTGAGCTTTACTTTAGCTCGTTTATTAGAATCCCCATTAGCTGCAGCCTTGCAGCAGCTATTCTTCCTGGGGTCCACAAAACAGACTTTACATAGCGACAACACAACCCTGTGCTTGTATCATAAGCATAAGATTACAGAATAAATGGGACAAGACTAAAACACCGACAAGACAAGCTCCTGACAATTCAATAATCAGACCGTTTTAAATAGTCCGTTACACTCTAATGTCCCCAACTCATTGCAAATCATAGTATGGTCCGTTTCACTCTAGTATCCAGAGATATTGCTGTTCATGTGTGGAAAATGTACTTCTGATTGAAAATAGACTTTTAATAAGTTGTTTCTTATACCTGTTCAGCTGGCCACATTGTAAAATTAGTAAATAGCCTTGGTCATGTACTCTGAAGACCGACACACAATATGGATTGTATACGCCGGCAGATATTTTGTTTAAATGCAAAAGTACAGTACATAATATTGTAGTCATTGTTGTTTGTTGTGCTAGAAGAGTATGGTGAATATCTAGGCATTTATTTATTTCCAGCTTTATTTGAATATTTTAACATTTCAATGTACATCTTATTATTTACCTTTGTATCATTTATGTGTTATAAGGTTGTCCCTCACTTTGACCTAATTAAAGTTATTTATTATATATATATATATATATATATATATATATATGCACAACACTTACAGAGAAGCAGTCGTTGGCAATGAAAATCCTGAATCTCAGGCTCCCTCCAACAATGCTCATCAAATATGTATAAAAAGAAAATCACGCAAGTGAAAGCAAAATGAGAATCTAAGATGTAAGATATTGCAAGTAAAATCAAATAAAGAAACTAATATAAAAGGAACACATATTCCCAATAGTAAAAATGTGTCTGCTGTAAACACTTGTTGGTTGGTTTATTGAACATGACGAGTTGTTGAGTTCATTTAGGTGCTCAAGCAAAGTGAGTGATTGTTATTGTGCACTGGTGGTGTTTGGTGTCTCACGTGTTGCAGTGACGGCTGTCCCTGTTATTGGCACTGAGGGTTGCCTGTTGGGAACCCCCTCCTTCAGGGCCCTGTTAAGGCTCAGTCTTCCTCTCCCTCCCTCCTCCGCTCCCTCCTTCCCTCCCTCCTTCCCTCCCTCCGCTCGTTTGGTATTCTGAGCGGGCTGTCTGCAGCCTTGCAATTTCACTCTTGTTTATTATGGCGCAGGCATAGGAGATGAATTCCGTATCGTGCATGCGTGTCTGTCTGCCTGTGTGTGTGTCTGTACGTGTGTGTGCTTGTGTGAGGTCGCAGCACATGCTCAGTAGTGTCTATAGAGGAGCGAGCCGAGCTCGCGACGCTGTACGTGCATTCTGAGGTCACAGCACAAGCTCAGTGAATACCTCTCCGGAGCGAATGCGTGGTTCTCCATTTTGAGCACCTAGAAATAGGTGGGAGAGGGGAGTTAATTCCAACGAGCATTATACACACAGTGTCACCACCCAACCTTAGGGCTCGATGTCAGAAATGGACGATTTGTTCAGTCCCCGGAGGTAGGTTTACGATCATATTCTCGTGCTTTCTCGTGTCGATATTAGTTGCTGCGTGAGTGTTGTCTCATTTTCACGAGTCGCATTTCCAGCTGTGTGGTGTTTGCGTGCTGTCCACATCACTGTCATTGTGTTAACCGGCTGTGTTTGTGTCGGGGAGCCAGACACCGAGTGTGCACATTGTGTCAGTAGCAGGAGAATTGAATGCTGTTGAGCATGCAGGCTGTCATCGCAGAGCACATACCGTTACGCGTTTGCGCTGCACTAATGGAAATGCCGTCGTATAACACCTTCATTAATATGTTACAGATAAATGCATATTGCTCGCGATGCATCCGCGTGTATTGGGCTGATAAACGTGCACCCAGTATGCTTATATGACGGTTATAAGACCGAGGCTAACGTTACCCTGGCTCCATTTTGCAGCTCCTGTTTACAATCGGGACGACATGGCGTTTGGAGCAATGCTGCTCTGCACACAAAGCTCAACCGGCTCTGCTGCTCACCCCTGCGACCAGCTGTGATGTGTACACGCTGCTCGTCATGGTAGTTAAATACCATCAAGTTGGGTCTGTTTTGCTCTGCTGCAATTATGTCAGTGTGCCACAGACTCGCGCCGTGATTGGCTGAAATTGATAGAGGGGGGCGGGGCTATCCTTGATTACATACACATAAAGTTGACCAGACTCCCACGTTGTGGTTGTTTGGGTTTAATAAGTAAGCCTGTCATTATTTGGGAAAGACTGTGCTAATGCTGAGTTGGATCTGCACTTGTTGTGTGTATACACAGATCAGTTGTGTGTACAACTGGGCATGTTTTGCATTGTTTATTGTGCTAGGCAACAGGCTTTGTGCAGCTTATTAGAAGAAGAAAAAATAAACATTATTAAAAGAAGTCAGTATTAATAACTTTTGGATGATGCTTGATGTTTGCCTTTCCTATCTACATTAAGAGTCAGGAAATTAAAATACTAGCTTTATGAGTCATTTCCTTTTCCAGATTTGTCTGCAAGAAATTATAACTTTGAACATGGGTATTTTTGTTGGACAAAACACATTTTTCCTCTTCTGTAGGCTGCTTCTGTTCAAGTATACCTGCAGTCTTTATGGAAACTCCTGAGAGCGTCCTGCTGCGATACATCTGTATTCTGCCTCCTCTCTCAGGACCTGTGCAGCATTCCATCTGAATGTAGACCGTCTGCTCTCAGGATTTGCCTGAGTAAAACATGGCTGTTCTTATTCTGGTGCACAGGTCCTCATTTGTCATCCTTACAGCCTCCTGCCAAACCGACCTGGCCGACTGCACATTGTCAGGAACACGTTTGTCGAACTTTTTCTCAGCAGCAACACAGAGCAGATTCACATTCACATAGTTCGTAGACTACATGCAGACATTCTTTTGTTATAACTGTTCAGCATTGTAGATGTAAAGTATATCTGTACATATATGCTTTGAGACATTCTTTTTGTTTGTAAAAAGCAGGATAAAGTATTTATTTTATTCAAGCTTTGTGCATCTCTAATAAATCCAAATAAATTGTTATTGAGTTATTAGGAGGGCTGCAACTAAGCATGAATTTTTATTGTCAATTAATCTGTCAATTATGTACTTGAATAATTGATTAGTTGTTTGGTCTATAAAATGTCAGTAAATGGTAAAACAATGTCGATCAGTGTTTCCCAAAACCCAAGATGACATCCTCAAATGTCTTGTTTGGTCCACAACTAAAAGAGTTTACTGTCGTAGATGAGTAGAAAACTGTATATAAAAATATTACACATTTTAAAAAGCTGGAATGAGACACTTTAGACTTTTTTTTTTTTTCTTTCTTTCTTTAAAAAGTAACTCAAACTGATTTTAATCGGTTATCAAAACAGTTGTAGATTCATTTAATAGATGACAAACTTAGTTCTTCGCTTCAAGCTTGTAATAACTATTTCAAAAACTTTCAATGGAATAACACCACAAGAAACTATTTATCGCTGTTTGTCAAATTCTGATTGCTTTACATTTAGTTTGTCTTATCTGCTGCAAATGTTTCTAACAAAATGAAATGAAGTATTTCGACATGCCCTGGCAGGCCCAGGGTCATTTACTGCAGCTGAAATCCTGTTTTTTTTTTTGGCCTGTGCAGATATTGTCTGTGCCAGTGTCTGTCAGCCATAGTTCATAAGAGAATATGGATTACTCCTGTAATCGCTCTCCCCTGTCTGAAAGGAGGTGGAGGTCTGTTTAAGAAGGGAAAAGGGCCGATGGGTCAAATATGTAGCCGTCATAGTGTTTTGTGGTCGGAGCACTGTAAAGAGACCAGACTGCTGTGGCCTCTCAGGTTTCCGCCTGGTCTCCATGATGGGGTGTGAGCTTCTCCGGGTGCAAATCACGCTGACAGATTCTGGGCCGCCCCGCGCTCGGCTGTATGAAAATTGGCGCTGTTACCTAGGCAACAGAGGGAAAGGCTTTTCAAAAGGAACATCTTGTCATTTTCTTTAATCCGCTGCAGCTGGAGGTTCTGAACACTATTATTAAATTGCAGTTGCTATGGCTACCAACATTTGCACCAGCAGCCGTTTCACCCTGCATATCCAGAGCCAGCTCCCCCCACCTCCACCCCCTTTTAGGGGATTCTGTTTTATTGCTGCATCCACAATATCAGGCCTGTAAATGTGCTCCGCTCAGCTTGCTGTGCAGTAGCAGTCAACCAGGAATATTCTCCTGAAATCTTTATTTGCTTTTCAGAATAAAACACGGTATGCTTTTCTCACATGCCTGCAAAGACTTCCACAATAGAAAGTTGGGCCCTCGTCCCCTTGCACTGTATTTGACTTTGTCCAGGTCAGCTTCAGTCAGTTAAGATACCCAGTTGTGATTTTGTAGTTTGTGTTTAGCTGATTCATCAGGAACAATGTAGACAGATTTCTTTCAGCTAGCTTTGAAATGTTGCCAAGTAAATATTTAGTTTCAATCTGCTCTCTCTGTCTCTTCTCAGGCGACTAAACAGCACACAAGGGGAAATCCGAGTGGGACCCAGTCACCAAGTAAGTCATTGTACAACACACACCAGCCAGCTGCTGACTTCAGAGATTTCGTGTTGTTGGGAACAGCATGCAGCATCTTTGTTACAAAATGTCTTGGATGTCTGGATTCCATTAGCAAAGAGGGGAAAACAACTCAAAATTGGACTTGTCTCTTACCTCATAGATGCCATTTAGTGTGATGCATGGTATCGCTTGTCTTTTAAGAGTAGCAGAATAATAATGTCCGGCCATTTAGCTTTACCACAATTAATCTGGCAAAATATTTGAAGCTGCTGATAAAAGGCTAGTTTGGTTTGCACTGCAATGCTGTTTCTACAAGACGAATAATAAAATGCAGTACACCTAAAACTCTAAATGGAAAAACAAAAATACAACAGCAATTTTATCAGGTCGTGATGCAAGTTTGTGTATATATAATATAAAATAATATGACACTTTCTTTTGTAAACCCTGATGAAATTGAGTTTGCATGATACTTTATTAACAGCAACATTTGTATCTGTTGTGTAAATGTGCTGTAGCTTTGTGGAATTGCTACAAACTTGCTTGAATTTAGAAGCTATTTATGTTACCACCAACTTAAGGGAATATCTACTTCATCTTTATATGTGTAAAAGTTCTGTGTTGTGTTAAGATATTCATCACTCATTGTGGCTGTAACTTGTCCCCACCCCGCCACTGTGAAAAGTTGATGACAGGGAGTTGAAAGCTGATATTTTTTTTCAATCTTGCTTGCTATTTGTAGTGTGACACCATCTGTCTCTCTCCTTCTCCCTGGACCTAATTAGGCCAAGCTCCCTGAGCTGCAGCCTTTCCCCTCTCCTGGTGGCCAGGCCGTGACCGAGAACGAGGAGCTGGTCTGGATGCCAGGGGTCAATGACTGTGATCTTCTCATGTACCTCAGAGCCGCAAGGTGAGTGAGTTCAGAAGTCTGACCTATGTAAACAGAGTTCAAGGGAAAACTATCACCAATGAGGGTAAAGATGGTTCTTTCTAAAATATGTAACCACAAACTGTCCCTTGCCCTCACTTTTGGTAAATTCAGTACTTTCAAATAACTTCAAAACTCGCCATCAGTGAAAATACAAACATCTACAGCACCTTTAACCTGTTTCTGTTTACAAGAGCAGTCAAACCAAATGTCTGTAAAGGTTGTAGTCTCAGGAGTGCAAGGTTATACTAGTTTTTTATTTTTTTATTTTAGTTAGTTTTTAGAGTACGTGTGCTAGTTTTACAGTAGTTTTAGTTTTTGTTAGGGCCAGGTATAATGTCTCAGAAGTATGTAGCTATATATACATACAAAACGCATGGTTGGAGAACTGTGTAGGAATGACCATAATGTTAAAAATGTTTTGATTTGGTAAACAACTAGAGTACCCTTTCACTGCCACACACAGAAAACTTGCCACCTGCAATTTCATACCGAGCCCCCTTAGTTAACATCAGACCTGAGCTGAATAGCCTCAGATCTACTAAAATATTAAAATGATGTTCTTGTTATTTAAGTTCTTCAAGGCTATACTGCATGTGAAAAACAAACAGAAATAATTATGAAGGAACTGTGGTAATTCATTTTTGTGGTTCAATGCGAAGAGTGAAAGCGTGTTATATTAATACTACTTATTAATGTTACACTTCATCCTCCATCAGTGTTCCCGGAGATGTTTTTGCAGTGAAAGTGATGTATGTTAATGGGTTTCTGTGTTGTGTTGTGTACTGTTCGGGGCCGCAGTGTTGAATAAATCTGTCTGTCACTTTGACCGAGTTGTAAAAATTGCATCAAAGTCCATGTTTATCCATCAAATTTGTTTTTATGCTTGCCAGCTTTACATACATATATATTGTGTTGCATTGTTTTTATATATATACACACACAGTATACTATGCATTAATTATAACTCTTAATGTCAAAGCCCTGCTCAGTAAAAATGTTGAAAGTATTTTTTCTTGTTGTAACAAGCGAGGAATAGGTTTAAAAAAAAAAGTAATTCAATTTACTGCAGTGGAGGAAAGGAGAAGAGACCTCGAGTAATTACTTTCATTATTTCATCTGCCACTTAGATCCTTAAAGGACATATTTTTGTCTTGCTTTTCCTAAATTTAATTTAATAAGATTTTTATTTTATGAAGTCATGTGGGTATCCATGTGTCCAGTGTCAGCAATAGTTTTATTTTTTTTAATCTGTTTTCAATGAACAATGTAATTTCTAAGCAATTTTAAAGTTTGATGGGAAAATCTGTTCAGGTGACCACTGCGTATTTTTTTTATCTCTACTATGCCTGTAAGACATGATTTAAAAAAAAAAAAAAAAAAAAAAAGAAAAAATAATACTTACCTAGATGGAAATGTAAGTTAGTTAAGAGAAGTGTGGGCCGTTTTAATGTTGACTTCACGTGTTGTGTCCACAGGAGCATGGCTGCCTTTGCAGGGATGTGCGACGGAGGCTCAACAGAAGACGGGTGTTTAGCAGCCTCTCGAGATGACACTACATTAAACGCACTTAACACTGTAAGTAACCATAGAACAAGTTGCTGGAAACCAAGTACACATAATAGAAAAAAACAGTGAAATGTGACGTTTGAATTGCAGGGATTCCACTGTTGATGCTATGATGCAGCTCTGCAGTGATGGGCAATGATAAGGGCCCCGAGCCAGTAGAGTAGCCCCCTGTAGTAAACCCAGCCTCAGAGGCTTACAATACATTAGGCGTAATGAGAGATTTGTCTGTCACATTGACAATGAATACCGAGGAATCAAGCACAAGAAAGAGATTAGAATCATCATAAACAGGGCATTTATATTCCGACTCTATAAACTGGAAAATTAACATAGCGAGCAGGTCACTGTCTCTCGACCTTAGTCTCTATTTGCAATTCCAATGAGTAATGCTTGTTTATTCTCAGAGAAAGAGCTCCAGCGCTGCGTGTTTCACCAAATTGAATGTGACACAGGGCTTAAAGCTGCACGGCGATTGCCTTTGTCACCGTGGTATTTATTTCCAGGCTGGTTCTTGGATTTTTGCACAACATTTCCTCTCGATGCTCTAAGAGAAAGGAAAAAGTTCTGGCACAAATCGGCTCAATAAAATGTGTCGGTACAGCTCAAAATGTCCCTCTTGTGTCACTGCAAAGAAGCTGGCACCTTTTTAGTAAATGTTAATTTAATTATGCATCTGAATTTAAAAAGCTGATATTTTGTTGTGATTGTCCTCAGCTTCACGAGAGCAGCTACGATGCAGGAAAAGCGCTCCAGCGTCTGGTGAAGAAGCCTGTACCCAAACTGATAGAGAAGTGCTGGTCTGAGGATGAAGTGGTAAGAGAACCCTGCCTTTTAATTTGGAAATGCATTAAATTAATTATTTAAAGGCTACAAGTTGGAATTCATAAGAAATGGAGTTTTCTTGACATTGCTATGAATTGAGTTTGGTGCCTGCTGTCTGTCAGAGCTTGGTTTGAGTCTTTAGAGGGAGCTGTTGAGAGAGAGTTAAAACAGGGCTGCCCAGTCTCGCAAGGCATCAGTAAAAAGCACTCGTCAGTTTCCAGCTCCTCCAAGGCCCAAAAGCAGCTGCATCCTGTTTATCACCCACAGAATAAATCTTGAGTGTGGAAGTCTGGAAAGGGGAAAAAGATTGAGGGCTGGTAATGTTAGCCTCCATTTGAATTTAGATGTGAATTTCACCACAGCTGTTGAAGGGCTGAAATCAGAAAATGGCAGCCCTTCTCCCGGATCAAACAGAACGTCATGAACGGGTAGGAGGGAGAAATGAAAGTACTGGATAACACCATGTCAAAAACGACAGAGCTGACGCTTTGGCCTTGACGCTTTATGACACGCTGCACTACATGTTTGTACACACAACCCTTGTTTCAGATAACGCTGCTTACTGATCTGACTGAAGATCTTAGAAAAACACATGGCTGTGTTAGCTTTACCTCCTCCTCTGTGTGAATCCTGCTTTTTCCACTTTGATATTGTTTGGTAAGGCTGACGCTTGGCAGTCCTTTTGTTGAGCTTTGAATCCAGCAGCTCGGATCCAGAGGATGTGAATGGGTGTAATTGAACGAGATGGGCACATTTGAATAAAGCCAGAGCTGCTAACTGCAGGACCACGAATCACAAGAAATTAAGTCCGGCATCCTTTTGTGGGCTAGTTATGAGTTCGCCTTTATTTATGCATGCTTGCTGGCGCCAAGCTTAACTGCTGTGCGAAGATGATCGGCGCGGGGAGCAGCCATGTTGATGGAGGCTTTATTGCCACACTCCACCGCAGCAGGTCTACCACAGACCACTTGTCAAAGGAGCACAGTAGGGGCTCGACAGTAGAAGCTGTAAATGCTGCGATTCAGACAGTAAAGCGGTCACTTCAGTAATTCACTTTTTTTTTTTTTTAAATAAGAGAAAGATTTTGCTTTACAGTGTTAGTCATCTGTTATGATGGATGTTAATATATTCTTGGAATCTGAGTAAAATTCTTCTGTGTTTTTTTTTTTTATATAGAATGTTACCACTGAGCGGGACATTTTACGGTATAAAAATAAACTTCAGTGCTCTCTGGTGGACAAATTATATAGAACAATGTAACTATCTAAATGACCTTAAACGTAGTTTGGCATTTCTGTACTGAAATTGGCCTGTCCGATTTATTGGTCTTGCTGTATACTACAACATAGAAAAATGATTAAATATAAATGATCAGATGCATGTTGAATGCAATGACCTGTGTCATCAGATAACACTCTGAACCCATGTAAAACAAAAAAAAAACATTAAAACCAAGTAAGAAACGATGTTAGCTTGAAATTTTGACAAACATTTTTTGTAAAGATTTTAGTAGTTTATTTAGGTCCTTATTTACAGTTTTCCAAAAGTAATGCAGATAAAATAAAATAAATAGCAATAATGCACTAAATTAAAGGAAAGACCCAAAAAGAATGTCTTAAGCTTATCATACTTTACATATCATATTCTAATGGGAAACCCCTTCACTGCTAGGTTTACAAGAAACAAGTTCCAACCGTTTCATACAAAGTAATAATCATATCTCAGTTTTATGTTAACCTTCTTGTGTTTTTAAAAGAAAAAAAATATATATATTTTTTTAAGTGAACTACACATTCTTAATTCCTTGTAACAACCGTTCCAAAAGTTAACTTGCTATGATCATATTGTTACAATAATATTTCACTCTTAAGACAATAACATTGAATTATTGCCCAGCTCTGAGACCATAGCTCATTTAATTAACTCTGTAACCCGGGTCAAGGCAACTCCATCCACACTCGCAGAAGAGCTTCATCCTGTTCAGACAGCGTTATGTAACTGAAGTGGAGGAGCTGTTGGGGAGTCCAGTTCACTGTGTGAGCCATGTTCAGTGGCTGGTCGTGTTTTGTGTCTGCGGGTGGAGGCGGTCATCAGGCCCGTGAGTGCTCCACCTGCCCCACAGTGTCCACTGCCTGGAGGAACAGCAGCTTTACTCTGGCCGGCCAAGGACAAAGCAAAGCCCCCTGTGATCTGATCACCAGTTGTGCCTTTTCAGCCCTGCAGCCTTGAGGGACAGGTGTAAATGTAGCACCAACCTTGACACACTCACAGAAACCGGCCCTGCTGCTCTTCATTTATTTATCACCCCTTCCTCTGCCTCTCCTCTTCCCCTCCAGGACGAGTTTCATTATTCCTGCCAGCATTCCTTTAGAGATGTGAATAAAAGTGACAGCGGGGGCTGCTGAAATGACAGAATCAGCCTGTCTGCAGGGTCACTTGTCACCCTGCCCCCTTTGACTTCTCTTTACACCCCCCCACCCCACTTCTCTTCTGTTCATCTGCAGCTGCTTCCACATAACACATAATCCTGAACCTCGTCTCAACTCCCTACCTCGAGACACATATCTATAATTTCTCCCCACACACCTCCCACGGAGAGATAAGATGACTGCCATGATCAATTTCTAGCCGTTTCATTACTGCGGTCGGTGGAAGTGACAACCTCGTTTAGATTTTATTGTCTTCTCGCAGGCACAGAAAATAATTTCTCTCCAGTAAAATGTGCTGCCGTCAACCCTGGAACGATCTTTCGCTGTGAGATTATTAGTACAACTTTGAGTAAATGAAAATCCATCACCTTGATGTGAGCACCACTCAAAACTGTTTCATGCATCAGTAAGGTGATGACTATAGATTACACCAAAGAAAAATCTCATATTATACAAAACAAATTAAATATAAAACTGTAAATATTTCATCAGAAGCATTTACTGTGCAGTATAATCTGTTGTTATGGCAGACAGTCAGATGTTTATAGTCCTCTGCCTTCTCTAAAGTCTAAGTGAGATGGGCAATCCCACCACAACACTTCTTCATGTGTGTTTTATCAGAAGCCAAATCAATGCTCACTGCCCACTCTCTTCCCATCCTTTTGACTGTGCGATAGTCTCGACAGTAAAAATAAACTTTTTTTTTTTTTTAAAACGGGAACAAAAAGCACTTCAAGTGAAGAGCGAAATAGCAGTAATGTTACCACACTGCATGGTCCTCCTATCTAAATAACTTGAAACCACAATTAGCTGACAGGCTATGATCATCAACAGTGGGAACAACAGCTTTTTACATCAGAATAATCCTGTTGCAGATTGTAAATGGACAGTTTTAGGTGACTCTTGGGCTGCAGCTGGCCACTGCTGTTGCTTTCTGGTCAACTACGGATGAATGTTTTAGATTAAAATGCTTGCACATGCTCCATATTATGAAATAAAGTTGTGGCTCAAAAATTGTGGAATCCTTTAAGTGGCAAATCCAATTTGTTAATGATAATAATAATAATATGATCATTTGTTAGTTTGACAAGACGACATTGTAAAGTAAAGATACCCAGAACACAGGCATCAAAACAGACATCATCATTAATCAACATTTCTGTAAACGGGCCAATGTTAGCCAGCTGGCAAATTTTCAACTGCAGTCCTTTGGCAAGATGTTTTGAAACCAGTGAGGTGATGTCTCAAATGGACAGACGGAAGACGACAAGACATCATAAAAACAGCAACAAAATAAGCATTCTCAAGCTAATGCAGAAGCCATGCAGAGCAACACGAAGCAGCAAAACATGAGCAACAAAGTCCACTATTCAACACGTACAGCCACGCAAACAAGCAACAGTTATTTCTAATTTATTCTATAGTTGTAAAATGTGTTTTATTATTATATACAGATGCCATTATAAACATAATCACCCACCTCTTTCCACTGACTAAATGATCTTTATTGAAAGTATTGTGACAGGATTATGAATGATCGAAAGTTTTAAAAGAAAAAGATGCATAGTCTTCCATAACCTCTTCTCCCACCCCAGCCTTCCTCCCCCCACCTAAAATAATCTTTAAAGTAATAATGATGATGATAGTTATGTATGTGTTGCGTTCAGTAATAAAAATAATACTATAATAATATGTGATAAAATAATACATATACCGGTAATACAAAACAAGATATGACCACAAATTGATTTAAATATAATGTATATACCTATACAATAAATACAATATATCTAGTATCTCACACAAATATTAAAGCTTAAATTCTCACATAGCCTCACATGCATTGCTTGTGTCTGCTGTTCAACCTATAGCGATCTTAAGCTATCATTGACCTAAAACTCAAAGAGTATCAAATGAGTAGATTTTTATTCTAAAAGTGATTTATTTAAATACATAATCTCTAATTAAAACCCAAAGTACGGTCAGTATTACGTCATCTGTACCTGCAGACTTGGTGAAGGTCATTAAAGGATTCCTGCTCTCTTCACATGAAGCTGCTGTCAGTCCTGATTGTAAATAAGTGGTGCTAATAATGCATCGGCCAACAGGAGGTGCCATATAAACAATCAGCCGCAGTCGTGCTATGTGTCGCCATGTCAGAGAAGGAAAGGTTGATCTATGACTGCTGTGGGGCGGCAGGTCTATCCCTCCGCCAGCTGCACTGTGCCGCGGCTTATCTCCGGCTGCGTCTTTAGCTGATGGATGACTGGAGCAGGCCGCCGACAGCACAGAGGTGGGAGGGGAGGCAGCAAGATGAGGGAAGGGAGAGAGAGAGAGAGAGAGAGGCGGCCCCCCAGTGGCGGAACACAAGCCTACAGACCGAGAACACACTGCACAACCAAAAACACCACAGGCGGATAAAACGCAACATGCCGCCCTGCATCCTCAGCTGCAGGCTGTGGAGTATTTTAAAGTTAGATGAGCAGCTTTACCTCGGCAGTGCTCGTCTGCCGACGGAGCTCGGTTTGCCGCACCAAAGATTTATTGTCAACAGTGCATTTTATAACCCTTATGGTACAGTGCCAGCAATGCTTCTTAGGGTTGTTTAGTAACTAAATAGCAGGCAGGATGGGTGTGTGCTGGAATTTCCTGTCACCTTTTGTGTCAGTACAAGTGAAGGGAAGCAGAGGACATTACTTTGCCTGCTTAAAGTTGGCAGAATATCTCCATGTTTAAAAAAATATAATGTAAATATAAAAACAGGATTTTTCCTCTGAGTATTTTCTGGGTTTTAGTTTTTTTTCTGGGTTTTAGTTGTTGTTGTTTTTTAAAGAAACAAAGGCTATGTCTCCTTTTAACATCTACATACATTTTTCTAAACATAACCCTTTGTCCCTTTCTAAACATATGTGTAGTGTCTGTTAATACGGTATCCCCGTCTCTTCTTCAAGCATGTTTTGATTCCATCTCTCCACACCATGGCCAATCTTATTACTAGCTGATATTTCATAAGAGACAGCAGGGTTTTTCCCTTTGGTTTTGGCTAGCTGACTGATTGTCTGCGGCCCTCAGAGTTTATACACTGCAGGCTTTGAAAGGTCAGCTTTTAACAACGAGTCAAGTATAATGACTCCATATTGAGTGAAAGTGGCTTTGTTTGCTGTTGGACGGTCTTGCGTCCGTGTTTTCATGGAATGACATTTAGCAGGAGTTATGTTCCATGTGCGAGCCTGCGCCCTGTTGGTCATCATGATACCATCTTTGTGCGTATGCCTGCGTTTTACAACTCCCAACAATCAACTCTCAAGCAGGAAGTGCGCACACGCAACAATGGCCTATTGAATCATTTTTCTCTCGATCTCCTCCTCCTTTTATATGTCTCCTCTCCAGCCTCACAATAGTGCTCTGTTAGTCTCCGAGGGGAAACTTTGGGCGGGTGAAAAGCGCCCGCTCTCTGGAACACACTCGCAGAGAGAAGCCTGTTGTTTCTGCACAGCGGATGGCCATTTGGTAGCGCTTCCACCCAGCCTCCCCCTCCTCATCCTCTCTCTTGCGCTCTCTCTCGCTCTGGCCCTCTCAGCCCCTCCTCCGCGGCTGTGTTGCCTAGCAACGAAGGGCTGGAGCAATCGGAGCAGGGGCAGAGCGATTCAGGGAGCAGATTGGCGGATGATTTATTAGCTGGGCTGTAGAGCAGTGAGCCCAGGCAGCTGAAATGGAGCCTTAAACTGGAGCCGACGTGTGGAGAAGGGAGGGGGGAGCCAGCAAGAGAAAGAAAACAGAAGGGGGGAGGGAGTGGGAGGAAGGAGAGGGGGGAGGAGAGAAGGATCATGCACACAGCTCCTCTATGGAGACGGACGAACAGGCTGTGTAAATAGTACAGTTGGGGAACATAATTAAGGTGACATAATTAGGACAGACACACAGGCTGTATGGGCAGGTCTAATTATTGACTAGTCCTGCCGTCACTGCGAGGCAAGAAATCTCAATCCAAACTCTTCTGTGCGGTCCCTCAGTGATGAAACCAAACTGACCAATTCGGTCAGCAAAATCCCCCTCCGTCTTATAAAATAGAAGATCTACCTCCTGAGAATAGTTACTCACCTTTAACGCTCTTTCTTACTCTCTCGATCTCTCTATTCTTCTCTAGCTCTTTTAAAAATAATAATAATAATAATTAAAAAAAATATGGTAATTTTCTAGGCAATTATATGTTCCTTCATGATTGTGACTTGCCGCTTGTTTCGGGGGGGTCATGGAGCTGAGTGTAGAGGCACTTTTCCAAGCGAATATTTAGCTAGTTTAGTCATCGCCTGTCAAAGAAGTAATGTTGATCCTCTGCATCTCTGCAGTGGCGTTCCACTAGTTATATGTATCTCTGTGGAAGTTTGACTGACAGTCCAAATGGTAATCTGCTCTTAACCCCCTCGAGTGGTTGGAGATGGGTGTCGGATGTTGGGGTGGGGGGAGCACTTGTGTTGGAGACGGCTCCATCTACTGGCTAATCAACTGCTACACCTTCGGTCTGATTAATGCAAATTAACTGCTGTCTCATGTCACTGATGAGGACGGTCTTTTTTATTCAGCTGTCAGCTCTTTAACATCTAGCTTTGGATCAGGCCTCTTATGTTTGATCATTTAGTCTGGTTTGACTCAGACTTATACTTTTATATTTTGTTCCTAACAATTACTCTGTTAAACTCTAGAACTTGAGACTATTGAGTTTGTTTGCGTAATGGAGATAAATACAGTCATTCTTTCCTGTTGTTGAGATAAGTCTTTCTTTCTCGTTGTAATTTTCCCTCCTAAAACACAGTTGTGTTTTGCAGCTGGCTTGGTTACTTCTGTGAATTTGGCCTTTGTTCCCCACCAAAATCTGGGTATGTAAACAATCTGTGGTTACATAACGGACTGTTCATGGCATGGAAAATGAACTCCTGTCACTCGGGACAGACTCCATGTCTGGTTTTCCTTCTCACTTGTCTCTTTCCCCCATGTCCGAGACCTTTCTCCACACAAATTGTATCAGCCTGCCTCCCCTCTCAGGCTGGCAGCT
Organism: Bovichtus diacanthus; assembly: GCA_943590825.1. Taxonomy (NCBI): domain Eukaryota; kingdom Metazoa; phylum Chordata; class Actinopteri; order Perciformes; family Bovichtidae; genus Bovichtus; species Bovichtus diacanthus. The sequence continues at coordinate 4,476,208 of CALSBV010010214.1, forward strand.
AGTTGAGTTTGTGCCTCTGTGTGCGTGCTCACCCCAAAGCTCTGAATGCATTTAAAGGACTGCCGTAGTTTCTATTGCAATGAAGTATGCAGCTTTGTTGTAGTTCTAATAACAGAAAGTGGCCTGGCTTTTCCAGTGTGGGGGTAGAGACATGAAGCCTGCTCATGCAGTGTTAGAGGATCAAGAACAGGCTGAAATGAGCGCCGTGCTCGACACGAACATGAAGCACAGGACTCCACTCCGGGTTTTCCAGCCTGCTGCGAACCAGAGGCTCTCTTGCAGAAAGATCACATGTAAAGCCTTCCCCTTTGTAGTGGAAGAGCAGAGAGTGACAAGCTATTTCTTGCTTGTAAAAGAAAAGCAGAAAAAAGGCAATGTACCATCGGAGACATTGTGGATTTGCCCCATAATTTTTCCTTTACCTGTGGCTGGACATAGAGATTTGTGTGGTGCTCCCTGAGGACTTTTCCCTGCTTTTTGCTGGAGTTACTTGGTGGAAACGGTTGGCTGAGATCACTGAGGAACGGGGCTCGCCTCTGGAGCAAGAAAGTAAATCTGTTGGTTGTCTGCTTCGCTGGTTATGAATGTTTTCAGCCTCCGCTTTTTATGGCTCGCAGTCTGTGGCTCTTAAAGGAGAAGAAATACATTTAGGTTGTTCAGCTTTTTGCTATTTTTTTTTCTCCTGATGTTGTTTTCATGCTCATTGAGGTGAGGTGGTATGCTCACATTCAGTTTTCATGTCAGATAAAATGCGATGTTAGGAAGTAGCAAATTCTGTCATCATGCCGTTCATCTCCTTTCACTCATATAAGGTTATATTTGTCCATTTTAAATTCTGACATGTTTTCTATGCTGTTAAAATTACCAAGATATAAAGACAAAAATAGAAACTGTCCTCAATGCACAGGGAGGCATTTTCTCTCTTTACAACTCTCAAGTTTAGGCTTTGACTTTAAACTTTTCACTTTTCACAAACATGTTCAACATGTATACTGACAAGTATGTTTTTATATGAGATTATATATTTTTTTCAGCTGTATTTTCTCTCCACATTAAAAGAGGAGCTTAATCTCAGCGTCTCTGCCTGCCTTACTTGTCATTTCCTCTCTCATCTTGCCCTGACATGGCTGTGTTTTCTCCGGAGTTTAAACGCCGACAGAGATTTCTAGAAACACATAAAACCCCCTCAACCACAGACTAGAGAAAAGAAAACAATGTTTTTTGTTGTGGTGTTAGCCTGTGACTTAATGCGGTCGCAGTTTAGCTGACTTCACAGATACTAACTCGTCCGTTTTTTCTCTCTTTCTCTGTGAAAAATTGCAGAAGCGCTTCATTAAAGGGTTGAGACAGTTCGGGAAAAACTTCTTCAGGATCCGGAAAGAGCTGCTGCCCAACAAAGAAACGGTAATACCATTTAATTCTCTCTATACTGTTGAACTTTTTCAGTGTGTGTGTGTGTCATTTGTTTTATAGCACTAAAACGTATATAAAAACGAGCTACATGTGGTTTGCTCGTAACTAATGAAGAGCGTGAGCAGTAAAACATTTTTAGTGTGATATTTTGAGCATGGCTGATTTTTAACCAGAGGCCTTATTGATAAGAAGTAAATGCTGCCTGCCAACAACTGTGCTGCAGTATTGTGAGATCTCCCTTCAGGCTGACTGGGAAAAACATCCGTTTTACCTGAGAAGAGAAAAGGCTAAATGTACGATCGCAGAATGAAATGCACCTTACAAGTGACATGCTACACATTAATTAGCACGCTCTGTTAGCGATCAGTAAATAAGTTATGGAGAGGTGATGGAGCCACTGTGTTAAAGCACATCTCAGGTCTGAAGAGCAGCCTGCTCTGTCTCATGTGTGGGTTACAGCAGCACGTCAGCTTTTTTAGGTTTTTTTTTTTTACATTTTCACCAACTTTTGGAGTAGTTAACTCTAAAGTGCAGCATAATAGCTTCCGCTAGGATTAAAAAGCAGGTTACGATGGGAGACCTTTATGAATGCATTTCATTTATATAGCGCTTTTCTGGATACACGCTGGATAAGACGCCTTTGAACAACAAGCACAAATTCTCTAATTGTTGTGTTTTTAAAGGAAACCGTTTTATTTAGTGGCAAATTGAAGTTGAATTATAGAGACAGAAGACACATGACTTTCTTTTAAAAGGCCAATCAATTATTTTATATCATATAAATTAGAGGTATATTCACATACTGAAATCAAGACTTTGAGTACAAGATGTAACATTAGCTTTTTTTTGTGCATTTCTTTCTCAACTGATCAAAGCTGAAATTACAGACTTATTTGTTTGCGAACATCATCGGTGTCAGCAAACCATTAACAGCATCAGAAAATATTTACAACTTAAATTGTGTGGCTTTAAACTGTGAGTTATTGTAGTGTAAGACCTGAAAGTGAAATTTGTACTTTGAATTTGGCGTTGGACTCACTCTTCTGTTTACATTTGGAACAAAGATTATTGTGTGTTTAACTATCTTAAAGGTTCAATTATAATGTGTGTTGTTCTTGCATTATACTTCTTCTTTATTGGTAGTTTTAAGATCACTGACAAGCCACGCTTTGAGGAACTGTTTGTGTTGTTTATGTACTCGGGCAGTTGTGTGTGTGTGTGTGTGTGTGTGTGTGTGTGTGTGTGTGTGTGTGTG